>JASDQU011175990.1:0-14909 GCA_032191745.1 Picea mariana
TGTATTGCTTAAGAATCTATATGCATTGCTTTACTTCGCAGGTTTAAAACTTACACGTCCAACACTCTACATTGATTTGTAGCATGTGTTGTGGACATGAAGAACACACAATTTATTGTATTGGGTGAAATCATATACTTCTGCATGATAGGAAACTGCCTCGACTCATGCCCATGTGTCTAAAAAATCTCACAATATTCAATTGGATGAGATTTTTGAGTGCTTGGAAAAACATGGTATAGTACTGGTGCATGGAATGGTGGAGTCGCAGATACCTGTGCAACTCCTCCTGTTGATCCTAGAGATGGCCCCATTGGATTGTGAGGAGGTCCCATTCCCCTCATGTGTGGGAATTCATTTTCCAGATGCCCCTCTGTGTAACATCATATGCACCAAAATTGAGGTTGTCTTTTTCTTGGTACAATTAATTCTTGAATCTTCTCTATTAGTGTCGATATTTGTCCCTAGAGTTGCAACAAATTTGCATCCACTGGAGGTCTAGTCACTCTTAGACTCCCTGTGTATCCTGATATGGATTCTATCTTCATCGACTGTTCCAAGGCATCTGTTAAGGTTTCTATCCACTGTTGTGTTAGAGGAATTGTCGTCAGAGGTAGTAATCCTTGAATGTACCATTCCCTTTGGTGATCTTCGTGAATTAGATGTGCTAACCTCCCAATAACGTCTTTAAAGTTTTGACTATATTTCCAGGAAGATTCTCCTTCCCTTTGTTGAATCTCCCACAACTAAGAGAGAGCTTGTTTCTCAAACTGGGGTAGTTTGAATTCCACGATGAACTTCAGACGAACTTGGGCAAGGGTGAAATATTGTCCTTGCACCTCTGTTTCGATAGCCTTCATGTACCACTTGAGGACACAAACCCCCAAGGTATTATGAAATTATACTAAATTGTTTGTATTGAGAGTCCCTCTAGATATCTTGATGGCTTCACATAGGAACCAATGTTTCTCTACATCCTCGTCCCCTTTACCCTAGAATTTTGGGTATCAGGCAATCGAGTTCTGGGTCTTGTCATTCCTATTAAAACAAAACCTAGTGACCCTGGTTGCGATATGCAAGGGGATTCCAATATCCTCCCGATTGTTGACGATAAAATTCTCAACGAGGATTTTTCCCGCAAAGTATTGCTAAAGCCTATTATTATAAGCTAACGATATATATAATACTAGTAGGTGGGACCCCCTTGTAGATTGGGAGATCAGATATGGTTCTTATTTGATGTTATGTTGTTGTTTGAGACTGTTGACATGGTTCTACATGATTGATGAAATCTTGGTTGCGACATAATAGCAAATGGATAATGCCTATTATGTGTTGTTTCTAATTTCTCTAAGCTCTAAATTCCATATTGTGTGAATGGCTTATATTCACTGTTATCACATTTCTATTAGTGCCATGATCTGTTACATGTTGCACCTGCACAAAACACATGTTAGTCATGACAAAAGATAAAAGAAATATGGAACAAATCAAAGGAAAAAAAAAACTATCCTATACTATGCTATGCTATGCTACATTATATGCAAATGAAATTAAAAGGATTGTTGTTAGTCCTAGCTAAAAAAATTAGTGGATATACAATTTATTGAKTTATATGAAAACACGTTTGATATGCATTATGGTATAGTTGGGAATGGTYAAATGTGATATGGGGTGGCGCATTTGACAAGTGATGGATCTTAAATTTGATGCATAGATTGATTAAATGGATTAATGGAGGGCTGAMTGGCRTGTACTAATGAATTTAATGAGTGGAGGATGGAGACATTGTGCATTTACTGCACGTCACTCCATACCTCTCCCATTGGCCCTCATCCTATCTTGGCTATTGTTCAATTGTGTTTCGTTGTGGTTAAGCTCCAATTTTCAGGAAAGGGAAGAACTGCTCGACCAAGCTCATGTTTTAAGGATTTTTGGTTACAGGTATGTCTTTTTTGCCATCCATGAACTCGCTCTGGTTATGAAATAGATATTAGCTCGATGATGTGTGGGTCTGTGCTTTTCTTGAGACCAAAAAGTATGTAAACTTGTGAGA
Source organism: Picea mariana (assembly GCA_032191745.1). Taxonomy (NCBI): domain Eukaryota; kingdom Viridiplantae; phylum Streptophyta; class Pinopsida; order Pinales; family Pinaceae; genus Picea; species Picea mariana. Next base: position 2,057 of record JASDQU011175990.1, read on the forward strand.
TTTCTCTGGAATGGTTGGTTATGTGTATTCACTGTAAATGAAAGGATTGGATACTTGAAGTCATGTTCCATTGATAATTTTGTGTGATAGAAGCCACAAAGGCTCTTTGTTGTCTTATGGGTTTTTCTTGGAGGGTTTCATTCCATCCAAACTTGTTGGTCGCCTCCACACAGTTCTTGTAAACATACCCAGTCGTATTTGGTTGCTGTGTTTGATTTTGAACCACCGTGGGTCACTGTTATCGTTTTCGCCTGGTCGTGGATTCGTATATGATTGTGGTTTCTTCACAGTTGATTTGGGTGGCTGTTATGCCAAGATGTTGGCTTTAGGGTTGTTTGCTATTTTGTGGCTCTGTTTTATATCAACATTATTTGGTTTGATTGGGAAACTATGAGGGTTATACCCTGCATGTTCTCAGTGTTATTACAAGCCAACAAGAAGCCTATGCTCCTCTGTTCATACTCTCTCCTACCTGGTGAACTGTCACCCCATCTTACAAAGCTATTAGTGATATGGCCTGCGTGTCCACCATGTTGTCTCAAAAGTTTCTCACCTGCTATTGGTGGTCAAATGTAGTCTTCTTGTGTTGGTTCCACAGAGAGAACCCTTGATTATTCAAAGCCCGGTTTTAATATATGGAGCCAGTTATATCCCGTCGGTATATTGTTGACTGTTATGAGTTGGTGGGGTATCGCCGACGATGGTTAATTGTTGGCTCGTCTCTGTTGATAGAGTTGACAATGGTTTTGGTTATTGGTATCTAGTCACTACATTGTTTATTATAACAGTCGAATCGATAGCTCAACATGGTTAATTGGTTGATTTGAGAAATGGGATTGGATACACAGTCGTTGTCTCATAGGTGTATATTTGGAAAGATATTGAGTATGAGGCCAAGATGAGAGAAAGTATGGAAATGATGACATCAATGATAACATACTATGGTAGAATATAATGAGAACATGATATAACCACCATGGAAACTCCAGAGAGCGCATGGACTGTCTCATTCAATGGCCAAATAGTAACTCCAGATTGTGAGAGAATGAGAACTTGACATAACCACCATGGAAACTATAGAGAGCCCACAGAGTGTCTCATTCTATAGCCAAACAATGAATCAGATTGGAATCTAGAGTTTACCCATAAATCTCCTTCTTTTACTGAATTTCCTACAAAAATGATTAATGCTTTGAGTGGCTCTTACTGCGCCACAAAATCTTTCCAGAGGATTTCTAACTCTATTCATGCATTTGTATGACCTTATTTAAATTCATCACACTAGATATGAGACCCCACAAAGAGGGTAGTCAACAATTCCTCTTTGTTGATCCTCGTACCATGTGTGTTTCCTAAAAAATAGTGCAAATAAATACTTTATGTGAATTTGACATCTCCATGACAAAAACACCAAAACGATGGGCTAATTTATTACCCTATAAAGAGAAATAAAAGAAACTGTGCATTTACTTATCAACTTAGGGTTCTAGATAACTTATGAGATGTCGTGCATTGTATGTGTAGGCTCTAGGTTCTCTATTTACTCTAGTTTCCTACATGTGTCTACATAAAGTAAATTGCATTACTATCTAGGAAATGAAATGACATTGAAGCAAATCAAACAAACCACACTTGTGGAAAAGTAAACACACCACACTTGAGAAAAAGTAAACAAACAACAAAAAGTAAACACACTTGAATTATTAAGCACAAGTTCTACAGATTAACATGAATGATTGTGATATTTCAACTAGTCGTTGGCTCTTCAAGGTAATTCATAGTGTTACCATGCTTGGTTTGACTATTCTTATTATCATTTCTCAACATGCGTAAGTCTGCAGTTTGCATTTGATTATGAACTAACAAATACAAGTAAAAGATAACTCATATTAAAAAAAATGATTAAGCTACAAGATTTAAATAAACATGTATTCTAATAAAAAAAACATAGAAATAACCTACGGATCCATAACTCCTTCTCTCTAGACTGCCCCCCTATAGAAAAATAGATGATGGATCTGCTACAACGATATTATATATTTAAATCAAAATATAAAAAACTCACAGTGACCATTTTAGAAGCTGTAAAACATAGTTTTAATGGCTTTGTATATTTATTCTTGAAATCTCCAATATTTTACACTGTATCCACTCTCTCCATTCTATCTCTCTCTCTATATATATCCCCAACATGAGAGTAGTATTGTGTATTTATAGTTGTGAATGGGAATCTATTCATAATAGTTTGTAATAAAAAGTATTTACAAAAACCCTAAGTCTATGGAAAAATGTCCAACTGTGCTTTGAAAGTGTGTTGTGTTTTCAAAGGAATTCGTAGCCTAAGATACTAGAATGCTAATAATTCACAATTCACAAGGTCTGGATTCATGGCCATGGATAATTGTGCCTCAAAATTTCTCCTTGATTCACTAGATCCTTCTCATGCTTTGTCCACCTATGTACTTCAACTGATAAATTCAACTTGTTCCTTTAATATTTTCCCTCATCAATCTATTGGAGAATCGACATTATTAAACCTTCTATGATCGATGTATAACAACCTTGAATTAATTTGCAACATATGGTATGTTGATCATGATTATAAATTATTGTTAACAACTTATATTTATATTGTAACTAAAAACCTTTATTTCTACTCTAATATTTATGATATAAACAAGAAAAGATTAAAATGAAATCCATATTTACCTTTTTGGAAATGATAGCTAGGATAGGTGGAAAGTGATATTTATGAGGATCATAATTAGCTTTATTTAGACTAAAGATCATCAAAAGTGTTAACCAATAGGTAAACATGATATCATTTCATAGTCCCATCATCAGGGGTTTTACCACATAAAAACATAGGTGTGTTGATCTTTAATTTGGTTTTGTGAGTGGTTACTAAAGACGTTCGTCCTTTGTTGGAATACCCTGTGTTGTCGAACAATCTTAGTACATTCGGGTATGAATATTTTTTGTTTTTCCTACAACAATAGCTTCAAAACCATTTATTACCATGATGTTGCCTCATGTTGTTATATTTACAACAAAGGAAATAATTCCTTACATTTATCTAGTATCAACAATCACCATGTTAGCTATTCAACAACATTTCTCCTCCCATTTTTCAAATTTTCAATGAAATAAAGGAAATCTTCAATGGTATGGTTTAGACTATTATAGTGATGACATACAACCTTTGGTTTTGTTCATTTTCTTGCAATGTTCCTAGTGTCTCCCAATTGTACTATGTTGAGGGTCCCTTTCTAACTTCTCTACAATAGCTTCAACATTATCTCCTATCTTATCACCTCTTCATGCTATTATATGTAAAGAGGGGATCTAGTTCCTTCTAGTTCTCTAGGTTCAATAATTACCATCTTAGTTGTTCTCCAATAATTATTCTCCCCCCTCTCAATTTTTAATTAACTAAGGGTTATCTACAATAGTATGGCCTAAGTTATAAGAGTGACCACATACAACCTACACTTTTGTATAGTGTCTCTCATTATGTCAAGTTTCTCCACAAGTGTATCGTGTTAGGGGTGCCCTCCCAACTCCTCTATCAATGATTTCTCTTCCATAACCTCTTTTACCTTCTAATCATTCTCTAGGTGTGCCTTCTTCATTAGACCCTATCACATAATAGTTGTCCTTAGACATATGCTTGCACAATATTGTTAAGTATCCACAATTATCCACATTGTGTCCCGTGGTCTTGCAAAAATCACAAAATGGAGTTGTGAAACAATTGGTTTGATACTTTATAAACATTGGGCAATGCTAGGGGTTGTGTCCAAAAGTCTAATGATGCAAAAATCACAAAATGGATTTGTTACATAATGGTTTGATACTTCAACAACATTAGACAATGTTGGGGTTGTGTCCAAATTTTTTACTTGTGTCACCGCTCAACTTCCCACCACTAGAAAAATGGGTTAGGTATGGGGGTAGCATATTTATAATTATTAATCAAAGGGAATTCATTTTGATGATGAATTTCTATTCTCTACATTATGCATTGTACATTGTCTATTTTGTTTTCACATTCCCTCTAATTGGATGAAATTGTTAAATGTTAGTCTTGTAGAAGGACAATTATAACTCCCCATTGATTCTATGTGCATAGTATATTTTACTACTTTTATCTTATATGTAATTTTTTGGTGAAACATTAGAGTTCTTATATGCTACAACAACCCTCTAATAAACTATTTTTGGCATTGTAAATCTTGAATATGAGAGGTAAATGTGCTCATTAAGTCTTTTAGGTAGTTATTGTATTCTCATACTAATTTGGTCTAGGGTGCAACCTACTTAATTTCTTGAGACTTTAGTTTCTAATACTCTTAATAAATGAAGACGATGAGGTTGCCCTCCATTAAGAACAACCTTTGTTCTATTGGACTCTATCCACACTCTATAGAAAAATAATAATTAATGGTTTTATTATGTTGTTTTTACAATCAAATAATTATGATTTTTTTTTAAATTTACCAAACTCATTTTGATTTTCATGGATTAACATATATGTTTTAAAAATGGTATCTAATGTCTATTAAGCTCTCCACTCTAACAAAAAAATGTTTTCCACCTTATACTTTGTTAAGATCACAAATCTTATATATTATTTTCTCTCATTACATTTTAATTCTTCTCCATATTCATGTTCCACTATGAAATTAATGAAAATTTATTCTATTTTTGTAATATTTATTTTAATTTTAAAGTAAAAATTTAGTAAAAAAATAATTTTGATATTCTAATTTAAATTGATAATTTTTTATATTAAATTATTTTTTTCTTATTCTTATTTAAAATAATATCATTATTTTTTATTAAATATAAATAAAATGATATACTCAATGATATTAATGACATTGATATTATGTTAGATCATTATCTTTCACTACATTTTTATTTTTATTTGTTTTTCCTAACCCATATTTTCGTGTATCATTGGAGAGTGTTCAACTTTTATATATATATATATATATTAATTTACACTTTTTCATTGTATGCTCAAAATACAATTTTAATAATTTTATATATGTGTTTTCCTTCTTTTCAAGGTAACACTTCTTGACTTCAAGTTTTAGACTTTTCATTATATAAAACTATTATGTGACACTTGTTTGACATAGTAAAACATGTGCTTATAAAAACTCCCAAATAATATGCAAGATAGAAATCAACATAGGATTTAATGCAAGTGTAATATATAAAAACTCCCAATTATTTATAGCTGGAACAGGATTAGCCAACTTCAAATGTGCTTTCCTTGCTTACCAAATAGCATCACAAATAAACCTGTGTTACTTATCATTTTTTTTTATCAAAATATAATGAAAAGGTTATGGATGAATTTCTGTTCAAGTGTATTGGTTTCCACAATATAAAATTTAACCTATGTTACTTAGCATTTTTTTTGCCAAAATATAATTAAAAGGTTATGGATGAATTTCTGTCCAAGTGTATTTGTTTCCACAATATAAAATTTAAGTTCTTACTTTCAGCTTCATAATTTAGATAGTTGGATAATGTGTTTGTTATTCTCTTCACCAGATAATTGGATAACATGCTTGTTATTTTTTTCATCAAAATTCTAACAAGTGAACATGTTAACTCGTTATAATAAAATTCAAAAAGTAGAAGTAGATGAGCTTATAATATAGGCTCCATTCCAATAAACTTCCTCTTCCCCAAAGCATTAAGCATTTTTTGATACAATTATTTGTTCTCAAACATCTTTTGATACAATTATTCCACTCCGATGTCAATTGAGTGTAGTTTGGATGGTTGTAAGGAATGATTGTTATTCTCCCCACCTGAGTTCAATTCTCATAACGACATGAATAAAAAACTCATAATGAGCATGTTGTAATGACTTCGAGCTTATATGTATTGGAAAGTTACCTTCGATTCAAAATTGAATAGCAAGTCAGCTGTTATTTCCTCGTGAAAATAAATAAATTATTCCACTGCTATAATCTTCCTCCGACCAAAAGCATCAAGCATCTTTTGATACAATTATTTGTTCTCAAGGCTGTAAGGAAGTTTCACATCATGCTGTTAGCATTTCCTGCTTCAAAGCAAACCCTGACCTTGGGAGGCCTATCCTCCCGACCTTGAGAGAACAAATATGAATATATACTACGTTACAAGCACAGAGAACTTAGATTCTCTGGTATAGGAAAAGAGGTACTGAAAAATACACTAACAGATAGTGCAGGTATTTGGATTATACTCGTCCGTAACAACAGTATATGGGTAAGGGTAAGGCACGTAGCTGTCAGGATTCACATACACAGCTGTTGGAGACTCCGGCTTCTTCTCTTCTTTCTTCTCAGCCTCCGGCTTCTTCTCTTCTTTCTTCTCACCCTCTGCCTTCTTCTCTTCTTTCTTCCCAGACTCCGGCTTCTTCTCTTCTTTCTTCCCAGACTCCGGCTTCTTCTCTTCTTTCTTCTCACCCTCTGCCTTTTTCTCTTCTTTCGCAGGACCAACGCTCAGCAGTTCTGTGAATCCGATTTTTCTCAGTTTTATTGCGAGATGCACAGGATCTGTTTCCCCAATCACAGTTATCTTCTTCTCCTTCATGTCAACAGCAACAGATTCTACCCCTGCAATCAATCAAATATTTTATAACGACTCAAAAAACCCAATTCATTGCAGTGAGAAATTGGAATGGAAAATGTTTCTGGATGACTTACCTTCCATACCTGCAATTGCCCTCATAGCCCTTCTCTTGTTTTTCTCGTTGTCAATCGCCAATTTCAGCACCATTTTCTGCAAATACAACACGCGGGCCATCATTATCAGAAAGTGGGTTTAATAATTCACAACATACAGAATCTCAAAACCATTGATTCTATTTGAACGGAGCAGAGCAAAGGGTAGCGGCATACCTTCATATTTGTCAGCGTTCCAAAAGACACAAATTGGTCTTGGAATAATCCTACTTAATGAAATCACCGAGAGTTACAGGCTCTCTACTATATTGAATGACTATATATACTGTTGTGACAGGCCCTGCTTCTTGGATTCTTTCAATGGGCCGCTTGCCCAGATCAGTTATAGTCGGTGTGCATTGACTCCCATTATAGACAAGAAGTCAGAGTAACAGTGGTAGGCTGTTAGAACTGTGATGGAGTTGTTGGTCCTCATTTGTTTATGACTGTCAATTTTTAAGCGTGGGCGGTAACAGTGGTAGTAGGCTGTTAAAACTTTGACGGAGTTGTCGGTCTTCAGGTGTCTGACAATTTTTAAGCGGGGCGGCTCATGAGAGTTCCAGAACATACGGTCAATTCTCAATTCCACTTTTAAAGATAGTGCAGTGAATAACGGCAGAGAACTTAATCCAAGTTCCAACAACACTTATATAGGCCTGTCCATAATGATTATTATCATGATTGGCGTTTATGGATAAGTTTAAGGATAAGATTAGAATTGTGAAAAGAGTATTTTAAACGTTATAGTTTTTGGGGTTTTTTAGTCATTTTTTTTGGTTTGATTTTGCTCAAAATTCAGTGATAAATAGTTGGATTTGCATATTTGAGTGGTTAAGTTTGTATAATCCGAGTGTTTCAGGCGTTTTTCAACATGTTGAATTTATTTATGCATTTAGAAAAACAATTTAAACAATAGAAAATAATTTTTTTATCTAAATTTACATCCCCTGATTCTAGCCAATTCATACTAAAAAAAAAAGAAAATAAGAAATTTAACCAACCCTAAGTGAAATAAGTTTATATAAAATGTCAGTTTGTTTTGATTTCAGTTTATAAACTATTTCATAATAAATAAATGTTAGTTAAAGGAGGCATTTATATCGATTCCTTAAATAATATATGCACATAAACTGAGTGCTGGTGCTCTACATGTGCATATACTCTGATTATGATTATGAGATGTATATACACACATATATCAACGTGTTTGCCCATATACATCACACAATCAATGATTTTGTGCCATATACATCCCATGGTTAGTGTGTTTATAAACATTAAAGACATCAAAATAAGCACACCCTTTGCTTAGTTTTATCTCTTGTGACAATGCATTTCTTGTGACAATGCATTTGTGCATGTACATTTCATGACATTAAAATAAGTACATCCTCTACTTAGTTTTATTATTGTGACAATTTATTTGCATATATATATTTTATGGTTAGTGTGCATACATATAGTAAAGATATAAAAATAATAAAATAAATATATTTGTCTTTTATAATTTTATTTATTATTTTTTTTTGCTAAAGGTTAAGAATATAGCATTTGATTCATTCTTGAATATCAATTAGTTATTTTTGATTACAAATTTTTTTTTTTTTTATTACAAATATTTTCTCTCTATCTAATCTTGTTTATACATAGATCAAATTAAATAATTACTTTTTTATAATATTTAAATTGTTTTTATTTCCTTCCTAATAATTTAATCTTGTTTATACATAGATCAAATTAAATAATTACTTTTTTATAATATTTAAATTGTTTTTATTTCCTTCCTAATAATTTTGAAGTCTTATTTCCAAGCTTTGACACAATGCAATTAGATAACCTAAGTTTTAAGTTTGGCTAACAAGTTTGTATGCAATTTTTTCTTTCATTCTTAGATAACCTAAGTTTTAAGTTTGTTATATTCTTCTTGGATGCTAGATTGTTATCACTATAACAATTATTGCCTTATATATAAAACTTCGAAAACTTAGACTAAAGCAAGTGCAAAACAATTTGGGTTTCTAGGTCATTGGTGTTGTCAAAGGATTGAAGTAGTAGAAATTAGTATTATACTTGTCATTTGTCCAAATTTGACAGAGCTTTACTAAACACAATTGCATTAGTTTTGTAGGACACAATTAATGGATTATAAATTTATTGACTCATTGTTAATGGAAATTCCCTTCACATGTCATTTTTTTATTGTATTCAATATATTGCATGAAAGTGCCCATGAATTGCCTCTATTACCTTTTATTGTGGAAACCTTACTTGCCGTGTCATAATCTATAAAAGTTTAAGAGATATGGGTATAAGTTTATTATTCTTTTTATTCTATATGCATTTTGTCACCTTTATCTTTTTGATACTACTATGCCTTACCCTTTAGCCCCCTCTCTCTATACATACCTATCCATCTGAAGGGAAAGGCCAAGTTTCATAATGTTGGGTTGGGTTTTCTCTTTTGAAGTATAAGATGTTTTCAACCTAAAAGGAAAGGATTTCATGCTATGCTTAGACTCTTATGCCATTAAAAGAAAAAATCCAAAATTTCGTCATATAATCAAGCACTTAGTTTATAGCTATGCACCTACATAATAAGACTTACAAGGAGCTCTAATTAATATTTTTAAGCTTATTCAAAGCCAACTACAACAATGCATACAATTCTTATAATAATAAGTGTCATAGTTTTATTCATCAAAGTTTTATATAAATCTTATTATTGAATATTTTAGATTCTTCAAGGCACAAGGCGAAACAACCACACTGGGCTAGACTTTGTTTAGCCTTGTGCATTATATATATAAATTCAATTGAGTCTAGCCTAATGTGGTTGTTTGGCCTTGTGCCTTGAAGAATCTACAATATTCAATAATAATATTTATATAAAACTTTGATGAATAAAACTGTAAAGCTTATTATTATTATAAATAGTTATTTCATGTCTCATCATGATTTTAAATAATCCATGCAAACCATTTCCCTATGAATAAGGTATAAAAAAAGGATGTGATTATCTGGATGCCTTCAATATATCCACTTACAAGGATAACAAAATGTACATGTACAGATAAACTGACTTTGGGATGAATCCATAGCATTGAGGATCAATCCCACTGTTAGTGTATCTGTGCATATACATCCCACAGTTACTGTGTATACATTGAAGGCATCACGTTATTGTGATAAGTACATCCTTTGCTTGGCATTTATCTCCTTTCATAATTCCACCTATTATGTCCAGACTATCCCATTGTTGCAACCAATTGCATATCCCCATAGCAATAAAAGCAATGGTAGGGCTTTCACGGAAGGAGGAAGTGAAGAAAGCAATAGGTGGGCTTTGGTAGGGCTTTCACTGAAGGAGTAAGTGAAATAAAGCAATGGGTGGGCTTCTTGGCTGAACATTATTATTCTGGCAACAATTGGGAGGGCGACCCTGATGATTTCTAGGTCAGGCAACTCAAAGTTGATAGGAATCTCCCTCATTATGGGGAATAAATGACGCTTTAAGTCTTGGAAAATCCGCATCTCAATCTTTTGTTTGAAAACCCCATGCTTTCTGGGTGGTCAAACAATGGCAAGGGCTTTGAAGTGGTAAATGTCTACCTCAACTGTAAAATTATACTATTAACAATGTTTGTTGGAAACTTAAATGATTTTATACAACTACAAATATTAACAAATCCTTCCTACATGAAAACTCTAGGAAATCTACAGATCGAGTCTCTACAGTTTCTTTTGAATGGTTTTCAGAAGTGTGGTGTTGCACTGTGTTATGGAAAGGTGGACGAGCAAGGTTGCAATAACTAGAATTGAGTGGAAGTTTTGAATCTCATGGCTTCCTCTACCTGTCAATGGACTTATTCATTTTGACCATGTGTTTAGATTGTTATTGATTGGATATTTAGGAGTTTGCAAGGGAAACCAATTCAATTTAGATTTCACTGAGTATCTCTATCCTAAAATCAACATGAGAAGAGATTTTTTTCGATCGTATAGATTTAGTGCATTCAATGGGCAAGGAGCAAAGTCAACCAAGGACTGATTTTGACCACGTTAAATTGTTATTGATTAGAGATTTAGGATTTTGTAAGGGAAACCAATTCACTTCATATTTCGTTGAGTATCTCTATCTATCCTAGAATCAACATGAGAAGAGCTTTGTTTCCATTGTATAGATTTAGTGCGCACTAAGCAAAGTCAACCATGAACATTCAATGGATACATAGCAAAGTCAACCACATACACTAAGTAAATTCAACCACAGACAGTAAGCAAAGTCAATTATTGACTTTTCTCCATGTTCGTTGGATATCTGAATTTGCAATCTTGGACACTGAGGAAAGTCAATTATTGACTTTTCTGAATTTTCCCCATGATGATTGGATGTACAAATTTGAAATCTAGATAAAGTCAAGTGGGGTATGATGCCTGTCAAACCCAAACCTTCATTGCTGCTTTATAAGTGTTGTAATTAGGTGGTAGAGCCTACCTTTACATGGATTCCCTAGGTAGATCCTTGATGCATTTTGGCATCCATGTTGTTAGTAATCTCTATAGGCTTGGGAGTCCTTGTTAGTTCTGTCATTATTACAAGATAAAGCCTCATCCGTTTGATGCACCATTATTTTTGGCCTTACCCTCGAGACTCCCTAAATGATCATGCTTTGTTGTCTTTCAAGATCACTTTAAAATTTGAAAGCAACATCCGACGAGACTGTATTTATTATTTTTTATTTTGTCTAGATTAACTGAGAAAAGTAGCCCCTTAGAGTCTTCTTTAAGCCCTTTTCAGACTCTTTAAAAATGAAAATATTATCGAGCGATCGTGTTTCCCTTCATACTCATCAAACTCAAATTTGAAGGCACATTTGTCTGGCGGTAGTTTACCCCTTCTTCGGTCCGGATGGTTAATTTCACGAATAAAGGTATACTCTAGGAACTTTGGTTCGCTAGAAGAGTATTCTCAGGCATAATTTTAATCCTTTTTTGGGCTTGGGGGACTAAATCTTTGAAAAATGAACATTAACCTTGGTTTTGGTTTATCACCTTTTTTGGGCCTTGGAGATTATTTACGAAAAAGTAACCCCCATCGAGTCCATAGTTAAGCTCTTTTTAGACTCCCTAAAATTGAAAATTTCACCGAGTGACCTTGTTCCTTCACACTCGTTAAATTGGTCCAGAAGAACATCTATTGGCATGAGTTTAAACCTCTTTCTAGCCTGTAGATTATAGCGGAAAAAGGTACACCTCAGGAGATTCATCTCGCCAGGAGAATTCTCCTCAGTTACTTTTATACTTTTCGGGCTAAGGAGATTAAACTCAGAAAAATGTTTTGATTCCATAGTTAAGCTCTTTTCATACTCCTTAAAATTGAAAAGATTGTCGAGTGATCTTGTCTTTGTCACACTCGTTAAAATGATTTTGAATAGATGTATTTTCGATGCAAGTTTAACCCTTTTTCAAACCGACTAGAATATCTCTGAAAAATGTACTCCCTGGAGTCTTCTTTTATGTTTTTTCAGACTCTCTAAACGTGAAAAAATTACCGAGCTTACCTTCTCTGGGATCGTAAAAATTACATGGAAGGGGGTCTCATTGTGTCTTTCTCAATCACATTAACATCTTTGCATCTTTGGCCTAATGCTGGCTCCATGTTGCTCTCAACTGAACCTTTGAAGCATGCCTTATACACAAGCCTTGTAGCACTTTTTTCCTCTACGACCCGACACCTTGACCCATGGAGGAATTTTCCCTGAATGTCCTTTTCCTTCATATGTCTCCTTTCTCTAAGAATTAGTATGTTCCTTTCTCTTGGAACTAGAATGATTTCTTGCGACACTCGTTCCTTCTTTGTAATGTAACATTCTTTTATTTTTTTTCAAGCTCTTAAAAAATTGAAAAAGCCAAAAAAATCAAATATTCCAAAAAGAGGGGACAGGAAATATTCAATCTTTTTTCAACAGCACAGAGAGTCGCCTTTGTACAAAGCACATCCTTCCATTTGTTCTCCAAGAATTGGGATCTAGTATGACCTTAGGAATTTGTTCTCGCTACATAGAGTTGTGTCCTCCTCCATTTGGTTACTCTTCCAAGAACATGGAGAGTTTGCATTGCCT
>JASDQU011175991.1:4269-26646 GCA_032191745.1 Picea mariana
TATGGATGGAAGCTACCTTGTATCCTCGTGTCCCCTTTAATACATCGCCATATGTGTCTTTAACCCTTCGTGCTAGTGCACGGTCTGCAGCCTTCCCTGGGTAGAAGTCCTATGGGTCAGGTCCCTGCATGTTCAATCTAGTGATCCTATGGATCAGTGTCGGATTGACTGTGATGCATCTATATAGCCATTTATAACCGTCGTGGTAGCACGATAGTAGGAGCTTGACACACACATTCACCTCCTGGTGCCTTCCAAAATGTGGAATCTTCATCACATTCAAGATGGTGGACTGTGTGACATTCATAGTCCATGGTTGAGGGATTATCCTCGATTTCTTCCCATTCATCCTAGTCAAGTACTTGTGAGGAGCGAGCATATTGTGGTTCTTTCGGTCCCCTAGGTTGAAGTCACTGAATTTCAATGTCATGATCTTATCCTGTTGCATTCAAACTGCACGTATCCCCTTCAGGAGGTATGCAGTAACTAGGGTATAATCGAAATACCTCATGACACTGTTAAGAATCACCACGCAGGCCAAAGGCAATATTTGGTTGGACAGGATAGTCGGGATCAACTTCGCATTCACCAAGTCATCTCGATTCTTGGTTCTCTTCTCTGTTGTAGCTCAGGATGGTCCAAATCCGCGAGCAGTCGACAAGGAGGCTTGCACTCCTCTCATTGATGAGGCTTGAATACCTGCAAACATTACTTTCTCATCCATTAGATCAATTAGAACTTCTTCTACACACTTTTCAACTACGTTGAGTTCATCCGACATACACGCTCAAGATAAAATAACTTAGATTAATGAATGGGTGTTCAAAGCAATAGAATAGGTGTCGATCTTAGTAACCGCATCACGGTAGCAATGAGTTGTCTTGGATACAATTCGCTAAAGTGTTCTTGGTGAAAAATTTGACGGAATAAGTAGACAGCAATATAATGGGTCTTCTCCAACGAACAAGAGGCCTTCATCAATGTGGTTCTGCCCATTGCGGCGTGGTCCCAACAGTCTGAAGATGAGATTTCTAGTTGTAACTATTTTTCTAACTATTTGGGGGTGTCGGTCTAACGGTCATAATGCTTCCAACGGTTATATTGCTTCACCATGGAGAAGTGCCATGTTGCACTGTTGTGATATTCCATCGAAGTTCCAATTTTACAAAATCTTCCTTCTATGAAGTCCCCTCTGGAACATTATGCAACTTTTCTCTCTTCTTACTGAGCTTTCTATCCCTCTTCCTTGTGATCTTCATCTCAATATTCATCTTTCCATTATGATTCTTATCTCCTTTTGGCATAGTAACTCTGTGCTATTGAGATTATTTCATAGGGTTCAAGGGTAATACTTCTTGTCTGTCTGGGGTAGGTGCTCCACTCTTCTATGAGTCTCCTTGTGTTCTTTCAACATCCAAGTTTCTAGTTCTAAATAGCTTTGCTCTGTTCTCATGTTCTTCAATCAAGTGTGGTATCCTCCTAGTCATGAAATCTTTTAATTATTTCTTCTTATGTTCTAATACTTCCTCTTCTTTTCTTCTAGCCTGATCCTTCTCAATCTAGGTTTTTCCTAGTAACATATCAAATGGGTTATTGCTCTCAATAAATTTAACAACCTCAAAATCTTCCTCTGTCGAAGTTCCATGAGAACTCATAGACATATGGGTGTCTTCCACATAGGGTTATCAGCTTTCCTCTGAATAATCATATTCCTCCCAATGAAGGAATCATAGCAAGATTTACTAAAATTTCCCAAGTTCTTTCTGTCATGATTTTCACCTGTGTTTCTTCATCCAGAACACAGTCAATGTCGAAGCCTCCTATTCTTATTTATATGCATTTTTTTTCTTTGAAGATCTCTGATACATAGAAATTTATGTGATCATTCAGGGTTTCTTTCATTTGTAGCACTACATTTTATGATTGTTTCTAGGGTTCTGCCATGGTCTTAGTTTCTTGATCTTGCTCGGGGTTTTCTTGTCTCATATTCAATCTTTAAACCTTAGCAACCATTCTAGGGCAATCCAAAACTTCATGGTACATAGATTTACAACAAAGACAAACAAGACCTCTACCAAGGAATTACTTAGAAAGATGTCCCAGTCTTCTGCAACTATAGCAAAGAGTTAATCCTCTCTTTCTTTTGAATGATCCCCAACCTTTCATGTACTGTGCACTAGGGTCACAGTAACTAACCTGCAAAAAATTATTTCTAGGATCCTACATCCATTTGTCCATTTGTTAGTCTAGACATTCTTTCTATGCATAGGAATAACATATCTTTCATCATTTCTATCATATCTACTCATATCAAATCTTATTTCTTCTATTTGTGCCCTAGTTTTTAGGCTAGGACAAAATTTATCAAACATACCTAGATTCATACTTTTGAAATAAAAATTTCCACTTATCTTACCTTTTCAATCAAAACTTTTCATTGTTCTTACCTTTATCAGAGTACAAAGCTTCAATATCTTACCTCTTTTCTTCAAATATGACTTCTCTTCTTAGCACAGAGCTTTACAGGTCAAGTAGAAAAATGCGCACTAGGGCAACAGATCTATGCAGGAAGCTTTCTTTTTTCTTCAGTTCCCAGCAATCACAATTTCAGGTCCCGACAACGGAACCATTTGTTGGCATAGGGGCAGACCCAAGGTTCAACACTCAAGAGCGCACCATCAGAACCCTAACTACTGGCCCTTTCGGCAACACTTGTGAAGCAGATGAAGTCTCACCCGAGGTAGAGGCAGGGGTGGTTGCAAGACTCCAATGTCTGCAACCTTAGCTAGGACACATATCTATGATTACAATATTCTATCAAATCACTTAGTAGTTACAGTTCATCAGTATTTAACTAGTATCTACTTCGTAGTAAAAACCATGATCACAAGAGCACCGCAGTATTCACACAAATCTAGTATATACGAGCACTAAGCAAATTCACATGGGTTAGATCTAGCACTTATTCATATTATTAAGCACAAAACATCAACATATCTATCTATCATTTTTATATGTCAAAGCACTAAGCAAGTAAACACATAAACACATCAATAAATTGCACAAATCATAACAACACAGGATATACGTAGTTCACCCCTAGCCTGGGGCTATTTCCACCAACTCTTCTTCTCTGTTATTATCTTCTGTCAATATTCTACATGCACAAAGCCACAAGATCCTACTCTGCATACGAAAGGAGATCTATGTACACCTCGCCAGATCCTCCTTCCCCAAGTTAGGTTACAACACACAGCTTCTACTCAATCCCTTACTGTCACTTTCACTTAGCCTTGCAAGGCTCACAAAGAATGTACAACCATCACTTGCACTTAGCACTTGGTATCACACACTTGTGCCTTTTCACTTAGCATCACATACACCCCCTACTTACATCGCCTAGATTTCTATTTATACATTACAAAATGGGCCTAAACATGGGTAAAACCCATGGGCCAACATCCCCATACCTGTTACATAATCCCAAAACCCAAAAATCCCTAAACAAGGGGCCAATATCTGGCGATGTCTGCTTCGACTTGCGCTCCACCTTTGACAGCCTCTTGAAGTCCCAAAATGGGTCAAACATGATCAAGGATCCTCAAAACTTGGTCAAGGGCCAACAATTCTCACTTTTAAATGGACAGGTAGGGATAAACAAGCAGATGGCGATGTCTACCTTCTGAAATCACGGCTCAACACACAATCAGTTCTATGTTAGCTTAGATAATTACAGGTGGGAAAAAGTGGTCCTGGACTAGCGTCCGATGGGTTAAATAAGCGAGTGTCGTAATGGATTCCTCCAATGGGCAGGGATGCTTCCATCAATGTGAATCTGTCTGTTATGGTGCTTTGTCAATGTCCAATGGCAGTCTGTCCGCCCATAAATGCATTTTATATCTATTATGGGGTGTCATTCCAATGGGTGGGGCACCTCCAATGGTCATATAGCTTCGCCATGGGGAAGTCTCAGTCTGCGCAGTCATGTTGTTTCGATGCGGTTCAATTCCTGCAAACCTACCTCCTGCGAAGTCTTCCATTTGTTCTCAGTAAATTCCTGCAGCTTTTCCAACTTAGCCTTCTTCTTATTGAGCTTCCTTTCCTTCTTTCATGTGATATGAGTCTCTCTAACTATTTCTAGAATTCTCTTTCCATTATTATTCTTACCTTCTCCTGGCGTAGCGACTTCTCACTGTTGATGTGCTCTCAAAGGGTTCAAAGTTAATACCTCTTCTCTTATTAATTCCATGGTGGGTATTCTTCTTTCTTGCATGGATAGGTCCTTCAAACCTTCTTGCGTTCTTTCAACCTCAACAACTAGTTCTCATGTCTTCTATTGCTTTGACTTATTTTCTTGTTCTTCTATTAGTCGGTCTATTTTTCTAGCTATGAAATCCATTAGGTCTTTCTTTTTGTTTTCTGTAGCTTCTTCCTCTTCTTTCCTTCTAAGCTTATCCTTCTCAATCCAATTCTTTCCTAACAAGAGTGGGAAAGGGGCGTTGTTGTCAACAAACTGAATGACTTCAAATTCTTCTTTAGTCAATGTTCCATGAATAATAATAAGTACATTAGTAACTCTTCCACATAGGGTTATCATCTTTCCTTTAAACAAGCCTATCCTTCCTAATGAAGGTATCACATTGGGCTTTCCCAAAATTTCCCAAGTTTCTTCTATCATAATATTCACTTGTGTTTCCTCATCCAAGACAGTCTACATCAAAGTCTCCTACTCTTGCACTTATGCGTTGTTTTACCTTCAAGATCTCTGGTAAACTAACATCTTTGTGAGCATTCATCGTTTCTTTCAACTGTAATAACATAGTCATATATTTCTCTTATTCTTTCTCTTTGTGAGTCTCTAACGTGCTTTTAGTCTCTTGACTTCCTTCATAGTTTTCTTGTCTCATGTTCATCCTCTCAACTTTAGCAATCATCCTTGGATAATCCTCAACTTCATGACCAACAATTTTACAATAAAGACAAATAGGACCTGTATCGGGGCATTCCTTAGCAAGATGACCCTCTCTTTCTTTTAAACGTTCCCCAACCTTTCTTGTACTGTGCACTAGGATCACAGTGCTGGACCTGCAATCTGCAAAAATTATTTCTAGGTTCCTGCATCCACTTATTAGTCAAAAAATTACTTCTATACATAGGAATAACATATCTTTCTTCATTCTTATTAGCTTTACTTAGATCAAATCTCTCTTTCAACTACGCCCTAGCTTTTAGACTAGGATAGAATCTATTAAACATACTTAAATTCATGCTTTTGAAACAAAAAAATTCACTTATCTTACTCTTATCAAAGCACAAATCTTTACCTCTTTCAAGATTTTACCTCTTTTCTTCAAATCAAACTTCTTTCTTAGCACATAGCTTCGCAAGTCAAGTAGAGTATTGTGCACTACAGCAGCAGATCTACACACATAGCTTATCTTTTATTTACTTGAGTTCCTAGCAATCACAGTTTTAGGTCCCAACAATGGAACCATTTGTTGGCACAGGGGCAGACCTAGGGTTCAATGCTTCAACAATGCACCATAAAAAACCTAACTATCGGCCCTTTCAACAACACCTACGAAGAAGGATAAGTCTCACCTGAGGTAGAGGCAGGGGGGGCTACATGAATCAGGTGTCTATAACTGAGTTGGGACATAGATCTGTGATTATAACATTTCTACATAGTACTTAGGAACAACATGCATCAACCCATTAGTCTTATTCACATTGTAGATCAAACCCTTAGTACAGATCGACGCAGTAGCAATGACAGCATACACATCACAATTAGCATCATAAGTTAGATCTAGCACATTCAATATAAATAAATAACTAAGAATTCATAGATCTATCTAACATACATAATAACAAAAGCACTAAGAAGATAAATGGAAACATAACATAGCACAAAGCAAACCATCAACACAAGATATACGTGGTTCACCCTAGTGTGGGGATACATCCACCAACTTCTTCTTATTATTTATTAGTCTTCAAGGCCTTACAATCATTTGCTCCTGTGCACTAAGCCACAGAGCCCAACTTCACAGAGGACAAGATATCTGTGCACTGAGCACCAGATCCTCCTTCCCAAAATTAGGTCAAGGCACAAATCCAACTCCTCTAACAACCACATAGCCTTACATACATATTTTGTTGCACAAAGCACTCAAAACTACTTGCACTTAACCTTGAAATCTATTGACTCCTTTCTACATTACATTCTTACTTATTTATACTTTTACAATAAGGCTTAAACATGGGAGAACCCATGGGCCAACATCCCATAACCAATTACAAAAACCCTAAGAACCCCTTGCTAGGTCCACAAAGCCCACAAAACAAGTGAGATCCATGATCTCAGCTCCACCTGGGCACTCCTTCCTCGATCATTGTGTCAAAGTCCCAAGAGTGGTCAAACCTAACCAAGATTTCCTCAAAACTTGGTCGAGGGACAACATTATGGTCTCCTTTACAACCCCAACATTGAATGGGTGTTTGCCTTAGTATTTTCCCAAATACCTCATCCATCTTGTGCTCTCTAAAAGATGGTTGTCCTTGAGGATTGTTTATGAAAAATTGTGGCTTGTTCCCCTTCTGCCTCTATTCCCTCTTAAACTTCATCTTGTCTTTCCAAGCTCTTTGGAGAATAGGCTTTCCTTTTTCTGATCATATAATCACTTGTCTCTCTGTATGGTTTCCTTCAAATTCTTGGGATCATCATATTGAATATTTTCACTGATAAAGGATGGAAGCCCACTCAGATACCTCTAAATCTTAATGGTCTCATCTTTGATGAAGGGTACATACTACAGCGGTTCTAAAAATCTCCTTTCGTACTCATCAATGTTCATGCTTCCCAGTTTGAGTTCAAAGAACTCTTTCATATTTTTGTTATAATGCCTCTTGGTTAAGTATTTCTTCTCAAAATGCTTCTTGAATTCCTTCCAAGTCACATTTTTCTCTCTGATGTGCTACACTTGCAGTAGCTGATCCCACCACATGAACGCCTCTCCTTTCAACTGATAATTAGAAATTCGTCCTTCTACATGAGAAGAATAGTTATGCAATTGGAAGTAATTCATCATGCCTAGCAGCCATGTCTCAGCATCTTCATCCTTCTTGTGTTCACCATCAAAATAAGGAGGCTTGATTTTGTTCATTTCTCCTTTCAACTCATCCACCCCAGACCTCTTATGCTTCCTGGAAGGGTATGTACTTGAGTTGTTATGTGATCTCCTTTTGGATTTCCTTTGAGAGTGATGGTGATGTTTGCTACCACTCCTTGATCTTCCTTTTTCCTTAGGGGTCTTGTGGCTTCTTGATTTGTTGGAGCCACTCTCCTTATCCAACTTCTTTTCAATTATATACAGGCTCGGTATTGACTTCATGTTGAATTCTTCCTATTGCTCCTTGGATTTCATAAGCCTTTCATTATTAGCCTTGTGACTCTGGACATCTTTTCGCATATTTCTAATGGTCTCTACCATATTCATGTTATCATCCTTTTCTTCTCCATGTCCATTGGAGTTTGTTCCTTCCATACCCAATTGAACATTCATCCCCATGATTTCATCTTCTTGATTGTAAGCCTCTTGTGCATCATCCATATCTTTGCACTTTGTGATAGCCCTGTTTCATTCTGATAGTTGTAATTCTGCAAAAATGTGTAACCAACATAACTTTGTCAAGCTAATTGTTCTCAATAATTTCATGAAAACAAAAACCATTCTAATTCATTAATATATCAGTATTATTTTATGTTATTTCCTAATAAATTTACTGTTCTTATCTAATTTTTGGGTGACCATTTATCTTCCACTATTCAAGACCTTTCCAATGACTTCTTCCATGCTCAATTCTTAGTTTTGAGCGGGAAGTTATGGATACTTGAACAAATTTATTTTCGGGGATGAAATCCACGTATATGAATTCTTCCATCTCAAAGTCGAATTGGGTCTTGGATCCATTTTGGATCCTCTCTTCAGGTTTATAGGACTTCTTTACTTCGTTAGGTGTAGGTCTGTACAAATTTAAAAAAAACCACGGGCTCCTTCTCTAAGCCCTTCTCTATTTTCAAAAACAATTTTCGGGCACTTATCCCTTTTTCTTCGGCCCCCTCATCTCATGTGAACATAGGTTGTGACCCAATGCTAAAAGATAGACACTTATTCTTTTCTTAAGGCCTCTGGTGCTCCATAACTTCAGGTTTCATAGGTTTACCTTTCACCTCACCCCATTTCCTCTAAACGTCGAAGTGGAGAATTTTTGAACAACTGCCTCTTCGTAGATTTAGAGATCTGACACTTTGGAGCTTCGAGCTTCAAAAGATCTTGCTAATTCATTCCTTATTTCTCTTGAACATTAAACCCCTGAACTTTTGGGGCTCAGTTATTACGGTTCACCCGGGGTGCTACGTATCATAAAAATAGAGGTGACACGTGGCCCATCAGTTGTTAACGCATGTCAGATTCCCATTATCACAAATAACCTACCAAACACATGAAATAGATGGACACGTGGCATGCGTATGGTGGTCCACATCACCCTAGGTGATCTCACTTCTGTATTATGTAACTTCGGAATTTCGAGCTTCAGTGGACTTTGCACCCACACACTTCTGATCTCCTGAACGTCAAATTTCCAAATACTCAGAGGACATATGATCGACGGTCCTCATTCCCTGTTTAGATCAGCAGTCAATAAGAGCTCTGGAACTCCATCCTTTGGGAGTTCTAAGGCTCCATCATGCACTACCTTCTGAATTACCGAATGTCAAAATCATGAAGGGATGAGATCTATGGTCGACATTCACCTATCAACGTATGGCCGGGATTGACTCCGATTCCAAAAACTGCGAAAATTGTTGATCTGTCGATCACTTTAAGATCGATGGTTCTGGTCGATTGTGGACCTCAAACATGCTCGAGGTTTAATAATGATGCCAACTTCTGCAATGGAAAGATGTGCGATGGAGTGGAATTCAATGTCCATCGTTGATCTTCCTCTCGATGGAGATCTACAATTTCGGTTGATTGTGGAATGTGAAATAGCTCCCATGTTAATTTTCCTTTAGACTTCCATAATGTTTCCCCTCCGTTGATCTATTCCTCATAGATCTGACGGTCAAGATTAAATCATTGTTGATTTGGCATTTCCAAACCTCTGAACCCTATGGGGTCCACGTAGCACAACTTCCATCAATTAAGGTGGTGACACGTGGCCCCACCGTTGAGTGACACATGTCAGGTCACAATTGGTACATAATGCCTGACAAAATTACAAAAACAAGTAACAATGTGGCAGACTTAGGGTAGGTACATGTCACCCTAGGTGATGTCATCATTCCACGTCATATCCGACACTGCAGGACTTTGGCAATTTCCTCTCATCAACACTTTTTAAAAACTGTCGAACTATTGATCATGTCCACGTCACCCCGATGTTTCATGATTTTTGCACTTTGGAAGGTCTCTTCTCCTCTGTACACTTTAAAACTCCCGAACTGCCGAACTCTGACATATCGAACCAACTAATCTGCGGACATGTAGCTCCAATAATGGATGGTCCGGATTGGTTCAAGACTTCGAGACTTCAGAGACACTCTACTCCGTGCAATCTCAAAAGGATCTCCCCGAACATCGAACCGCTGAACCACTTGGGAAATCCAATGGTTTGCCTTCTCTCGAATGATCTACGGCTAAGAATCACTACAGGACTTTGGAGGATTTCCCTGCTGAAACACCACACAACCCCCTGACTGTCGAAACTTTGAATAGGTTGATCTACTAACATGTTTCCTCAAACACGAATGGTCCATATTAACTCCAGAATTTAGGACTTCGGGAGATTTCTCTCCTTACAACTTAACGTCTCACTTCTCATGGAGTGTCAAACCTACGAGTTGTTGTGAGGTCTATGACTCACTTCACTTGCATGTAGATCTAACGGTTGGGATCTGACCTTCACCACTACACCCCACCTCCTGATTCATGCTTGATATGATGGCTCAGATTTGTATTTGGACAAAACCAATGGTCAAGTACTCATCTCAGTGATCACGGCGTATACCCACTTCGGAACTTCGAAGCTCCAGGGATTTTGCCTCTTTTACAATAAGAACTTCAATCAGCCGGAGTGGCGAATTCTGGAGGACTTTAGTGCTCAACCACCTATTGAGGGGTCCTAAATCCCTTTAGCTCAACAATAGGAACCAAACCCACCACCAAGGCCCAATAAGACTTTGCAGCGTTTAATAGTGGAATGGTTCTCCAGATCTTGCGATCCATCCAAAATAATCGATGGGCTTTACGTTTTCTAATGAATATTTTCTCCTTTGGTTCGGAAGTTCTCTTTTTTGTATTTTTTCTTAGGTAGGACTGATATAAGGTAAATCTGATGTAAACCAACCAAGTGAGAAAGTGGGAAAAAACTTAACTAATGGAGAAGAGGTTGAGCTTGGGATAACCCTTTACCCTAGCATGTAGACAGTGATTGTCTACCACATGCCTAGTATTAATACGTTAACCATGTGGGTATTCCAATTACTGACTGAGATACAATTTATCAGAAGAAAACATGCATGTGATAAACGATGGCAAGTAAAATAATTCACTTAACTCTAATAATGAATCGCATAATAACACAACAATTTATCTTCATCATTAAATAAAGAACTGTAAAACATTGCATCAGATAACTTATCAATAGATTTAGTATCTCTTACTCGTTACAGCATCCATTCATGAGACGAAATAGGAAACAATTCTTCTCCACATCCAATCATACACGCATTTGATGAAAACACAAACTTGTCTCTGGTCCCAAAAAGGACTTCTTAATTAAAGGCATCTCTGAAATAGTTCTTAACAAAATAAAAAATGAGGGTCTTTGCAGCAACCATCGACCTTTGCTAATAGGTCAACTATCCTATTTATAACATACTATTAACTAAAAAGAACTAGTAAAGTACAACTAAGCAAAACAAAACTCACCAGATGGCGCCTTCTTCTATCAGTCTTTCTAAGAGTCATCTCAGGATATCACTTAAGTAGGTAACTCTTCTCGTACTCCGACCACTTGATGAACAAATCCTCACAGGTGTTGGTGTACGGGAATCTATGTTGTTCCATTGGGGCCGATTGAATCACTCTTTTATCTATTGCATGTTCCCAATACTTGACTATACTGGCACTTAACTATTGCAGCATAGCTCGAGCTNTGTCACCTTTTCTATTTCTTCAGCCCATGATGAGTCTTGCTCGGTGTGCGAATTCACTATGTCACGCAAGTTGACAAAGTCATTGAGTGTGCCAAACTTGGGGAGTCTGATGTCTTTCATCACCCGATTGATCTTGATCCGGTTTTTCTTACACTTGGCCCATTTCTCTTGGATATCTCGGTGAGGTTCCCGAGACATTTTAACCCAATACTCGACCGATTTCCTGATGTGGTCAATGTTGCTTTCCCTTAGCACCTGGATGCCATGCTCTTCGGCATCCCGACCCTTTTGCACCATGTTGATATAGTCAATTTTTTCCACAGCTTGTTGTACCTTCCCGTACCAACTCTCCATATCTTTGCATGTGGCTAGTGCCATGAGGGTGTCTTCTTGCATCTCAGCGATCCTTGTAGTGAATAGGTGTCATTCATCTGTAAACTTGATGTAGGCCTCCTTGAATTCACTCCTTAGGTACATTGCGGCCTGTGTGGTATCCTGGTAATATTTCGCCAAGTGGCACAAATGTTCCAATTCCTTTAAGCCAACAGCCAGCTCCTCTTCATCTCTTTTAGCTCTGTCCAAGGTGGCATCTGTGATTCCCATCCCTGCGCTGATAAGTTCAGACTTTTTAGCATGATCTGTGTTGATCAGGTTTTCCTATGTAGTGATGAGGATGGAGTGATCTAAAGTGATCCTCCTCTTCTTGGTGGTTCCCTAGACAATAGCCTTCCTTTTCCAGTCATAAGTGATGGCATGTATGTTGGCTACATCATCCATGGGTTCAGGGATTTGTTGAGCTCCCCAGGTGAGTGTAATCCCTAGACTCCCAATGGTATATACTTGTTCAGGGTTGGGTTCTCGAACTTCCTCCCTGTGTTTTGAAGGCCTGGATTTTGTCTATTTCTCATCGAGGTTTTGAGTACTGATTGAAATTGAGGCATCGGGGGTAGGCTTGGTACTTACTTGATCATCGACCATTGAGACATTGATTTTCTGTTGTTGTTATAACCCTAATTTTTACCAAACATGCTTACCTGGCATCAAGCCATCTCAAATTCCTCTTTGCCAAAAAACTACTGAACAACTCTTCTTAAAAACCCCTTTTATAAAGGCCCATGTGCCCTGCTCCATTACTACATGCTTGTACACGCTAGTTGACCCAAGAAAGCCTGCGTGTACCTACAAAAGCACGAAAAAAGGAAAGTTGTTGACGGAACACACAGCTTTGGGTAAGTAAGCTAAATCTTTCATCCATACATGGCTGATCATTCGACCAAATACCTAGCTCCTTCTAACCTATAAAAGAAGGGGTAGAGGTCCCATTTGAAGTGAGGAAAATCATAGTAAAAAGACTATACCCGATTGAGCATTCCCTTTGTCCCAACCTTTAGCCATCCTTGTGCAAAGAGAAGTATAGAGAAAAGTAGTTGGAAGACAATGGAAGAAGAGCCCAGGACCAGGATCGAGGAGCAGTAGTCGACTTTATCATTGTAAGGTATCATTGTGAAGTTAATAAAAGAATTGCTTTTCCCATCCCGCCATATGAGATTGTCATTATTTGAATATTGTTTGCACGATTGATTAAATATCTAACCCCTTAGTTCATAGATCAAATTCATGTGGAGTTCTTTGTTTTTCTTTTGTCAATGCAAGTCATCATTGGGAGGAGAGTTGCAGTCAAAGAATGACCAAGCATGAAAAGGGATCAGCATCAAACACGAAAAATAACGTACGTCAACTTAATCTCTTGAGCCTTGTATTTACATATGAGTAATGGGGTCTTAGGCATGGGATGATGGTAAGAAGTAAGAATCTTTAGGTAATCTCTGCATGCATGATAAAAACCCTTAGTTCTAGTCTGTAGGAGGGATTTCCCACCCATAACAAAATTGGCGACCATATTGGGGATCTCTAGGGTTTCTGGGAATATTTTTTCTTGGGTATTTTTAAGAACTAGTTTCATTCCTTGTTTTTAAAATTTCTACAAAAGTCTGAGCTAACAAAGATTCTAGTCTTCCATACCAGTTATATCTATTTCTTTTCTTGACTGCATTTTTTTTTAGAGACCCACAGAGGTACACGTGGCCTGTATAAGGTCTGCACACGTGTACCCACGCCCTACCTTCCCACAGCCCACGTGTACACGCTAGCTAAGGAAGTGTCAGTCGCGTGTATGATTCCAGAAAATTTCTTCTAGAGAGGCATTCATCCTCTTCCCTGTCAGAAATAATCCTTCTCAAGGGTTTTTCTGGAACTCATTCTAGTCTTTATTGTTTGCAGTCTATAGCTTGGCTTTCACTTCATATTGGTTTGTTCTATGAAGTTTTCCTTGAATTGTTTTCTCTTTTCTGTCAAAGTAAGTGTCTGAGTCTTCAAGAGATTCTAGTTCTCAGTACCAGTATTCTCTGCCTGGGATTGATTGTTTTTCCTTTCATTTTTTAGAGTTTCAGAAGTACATGCGGCTTGTATAAGGTCTGCACACTTGTACACGCGCCCTGACTTTACATAGCTCGCGTGCACACGCTTGTTATTGAACTGTCAACAACGTACTTGTGGAGAAAATTTTTGTTTAAGGTGAGGCAGTCATCCTTTCCTTTTTCAAGAGTTATACCTCTCAGGTTTTTGGGTCTCTTTCATAGCAGTCAGTGACTTAGGTTTGATCACAGCAATAGCTTTCTTTTTCATTAAGAAGTTTTCCTCAAAATTTTCTTTTTATAGGGTTTTTAGAAAAGTGTGAGAGTCCAGTTTTAATTTTCTTGTGTGTTATTTTTAAAGTGACTCTTTGTGATTTGCGCTTAGGCCAGAATTTTTCTTGGTCTTTACTTGTTGATATTTTTCCTTTTTGCTTTGTGAGCATTCAAATAAAAAAAAAAAAAATCTTTTATTTCTTTGTTTGGTTAAATAGTGTTGGTTTGCATTAGTAACCAGGAAAAGTCTTTTCTTTCATAAGTTCTTGAAGGTTTACTTAGATGATAAGTAGCTCATAGTCAAGTGAAATCCTGCTTTGAGTTTGTTGTTCAAAGATCTTAGAAAATTTTAGTTCGAAAAGTTGATTAAGATTTGAGTCAAAAAGAAGTTATTTTGTTTCCAACTTTCTGTTTATTTTTCTTTCATCTTTCAAACATCACTAGTTTCACTTTCATAACCTTTGACTTAAGACAAGCCATAAAAATTAAAACTAAATATAAAATCAATTAGACTTTTTTATGTTTGTAGGTCAATCAACTAGTTTAGGGTTAGGGCCTTGAATTAGGTTGGAGAGGAAACTCTTCAAGGCCATTAAATCAAACATTGGAGTCTGAGCTAGGGAGTGCTAAAATTCTAGTATCGTGAAATTTATCTGAGACCCGCCTCTAACATAAGGGCTAAACATGAGGTCGCATGAGGAAAGGTAGCAGAGATAACCCCTCCAAAGTCGGACCAATCGTAGTGGAGAACACATATAGAGGGCTTGTCTTGGGATTCCGTCGATTGCATTTGCCACGGAGCTTCATGGGTCTCGAATCCATTTGAGGTCCTCAGTTGTCTTCCATACCACTTGCTTTTGATACCCTTGACAGGTTTTGGGCTTGATACCCTGCTCATTGTGGTCTACCTGACTGTCGACTGTACCCTCTTGATGACTGTTCATGCGCTGACAACCTAGTTGTCTATATTTTTTAGGGACATACACAGGTGACTGCGAGGGTATATCGTGGTACCTAGGATAGACATCAGGCCACTCTTTGCAGAGTATACCCGGAGGGTGCTTCCGTGTTCGAGTTTCACTTGCACCAGTAAGTTGCTCTAGTGTTGGTTGTTGTAACTGTTCTTCCAACTGGTTTAGTGTTTGCTTGTTTTATCTTATAGGGACTTTCCTAGTGTGTGTTGTTTTTGAACGAATAGAAATCCATAGTGTGTATTTAATCTTCTCACACAATGGAGGATCACGAGCTCTACCGGTCACGAAGGCTTCTTGGCCTACCATCGGTTACACTGAGCCACCCCCGCCACCGCTAAGGTGAAAGCTAGACCAACAAGGGTCTTTTGAAGCGATTGGGTCACCAGAAATCACACTTGACCAACCTCTGGTAAAGGACCTTTCAGTACCTTTAAAGTGGACGGTAATGGAGGAAAATCCTATCTTTTCTCCTAGGAATCCTGATATTCCCGCCATAGTTATCGTCACAGGGGGTGTTCCACCTCCTACCCCACCATCGCCAGTCCAAGCCACCATGGTCTCAACTGCCTCTATCTCGAGCAGTGGTCTAATCCCATCTTTGGTGACAACCACTGCTCCTTTCACACAGAGTGCGGCAGGCCCTCCATTTTCATACGAGATGCCAAGCTCAGGTACAAGTCTTGTACTATCCTACTCCACTTTACAGACTTTAGGTCTAGGGGCAGGGAGCTCTAATGCTCATCTGCAAGGACCTATGGGGAGCACTTCGGCTCCTTTTAACACTTTCCCTTATGGGGGAGGTCATATACCTCCTTCATCCCCTTCACTTGGTGGTACCCACCAGCAATCCGTCGGGCCAAACACACACCATAGTTCAATTGGAGTAGGGAGTCAAGGACCACCTTCTCATAATATGTCGGTAGGGTCGACATCATTTTCTTTGTTCGGTGCATTTGGTAACAACACATTCTTTTCAGCTGCTTTCCCGACCAGGGGCAACCCCAGATATGGCCAACCTAATCCTATACAGGGTACTATTCCTGCACAAGGGGAAAGCCTAGGAACTTCTTCCACATCAAGACCTTGAAATTCTTGGCAAGGATTAGTTCCCTCGTCAAGAATGTTGATCTGGGGCAATTCTTTTCACAACCAATGGAACCTCGAACAAGGTGCTATGCCTATGCCCATGGGATCGACATGGGGCAACCCTTCCCAAAGTCCTCTGAATGTAATGCACGCCCAACCATCTATTTCCTATTTTGGGAATCAGTCGATGATGTCTCCTCACACATAGAATCTGTACGCTGGTCATGGCCATGGTTTTTACCAGAACCCCAACCAGCAACCCAACTTTTCCTGGCAACCTGGTGCCAGTCAAACTCCAGGCCCCTTTTTCCATGGTTATCATCAACAACAACCAAAACTACCTTTCTTGGCAACTTTACATTTTCCAGACTTAACAAGATTGTTGAATGACCCCATCTGTCATGATCCACATTGGCCTCCTATGCCAACGAAATTGCCTTCAGACATACCAAAGTTCAAGGCCAAGCCTAATGAATATCCAAGGGATCATGTGACCACCTTCCATATTTGGTTCTTGTCTAATTCGTTGAAAGATGACTCCATACAATTGTGATTGTTTCAACACACTCTCATAGGGAGTGCCATGAAATGGTACATCAAGCTTGATCGCTCGAGATATTCTTCCTTCGTCGAATTGGCAATGGCATTCCTAAACCATTTCCAATTACCTGTGAGATATGACGACGACACAGAATTGCTGGCCAATTTTGAACCGATAAAAGTGGACCATATCTCTGACCACATCCGAGTGGAGATTTTGGAAGAGTTTAATTAAGGTACCAGTTCCACTAGCATTCCTGCTTGAGTGGTTCCTTAAGTCTTTGGTCCCATAGCTATCCAAAGACGTCACAATGTCAGGAGTGTTTTTCAAATAAGATGCCATCATGAGAGCTCAACAGCTTGAGCTAATTTATTCTCACTATGGTTTACTGTACAAGGTTTTACCAGATGCACCATGATCCATACTTGATAAAACTAGATAGAGATTTGGACCACATGCCAATGGTATTGTAGGTTCAGCACAAACCAAGCCCACTGAACAACTGACAAAACAAATGCAGCAATTGTCTATACAACATACAGTGGCCAGCCAAACTACTGTTTCATCTGCTCCCCCTACCCAAACGTCGGATGTACACACAGTGCAATCGACAAACCCAAAGGCCACCCAACAGCCTGATGGAAAGAAAAAACAATGAAAGAAGGGTAAGGGGGATAAGAAACCCACTAATAATGCTCGCGAGGGAAACACTGAGAAATAGAAGGTGAGGTATCTGTGTAACCTGTGCGCAGAAGACCACACAACCCACCAATGTCCTTGACTTGCAGAGGCCCAAAATTTTGTGACACAGCAATAGCCTGTAGTGTTAATGAATCCATTCCAACATGGGAAAAACCTAACCCAAGCCTCTACAAGCGGGGAAGGGGGCAGTCAAGGACCCTCTCTATCTTCAAACAACTCTGCATCCGCGAATGTGTATATGATGAAAAGTGATGCTTTTCTATCGACTAGAGCACATGACTATAGTAAGACAAGCACCTCTGAGAAAGGAAAAGAAGCTGAAATCCCATCTCTTCCTCTTCAAATCGAGAGGACTTTGGGTAAAACAATGACACGCATCCCAAAAGGCACATTCAAGAAAGATTCTCACAACCCAAATGTAAGGGCCGCCTAGAACTATTCTATGGTGGAGGATTTATCTCAAACCCCTTGTGCGATGTCCGCTTTGGAGGTCCTCCAGAGCTGCCCTTCCCAAAGGAAAGCTTTGATAGCAGATTTAGGATCCACTATTACTTGTAATCTGGGTACAATCATGCTAGATACAGCTGACTTAAAACCTCATCTCCCTTACCATGTAGAATTTCAAATAGTAGTGGCTTACCCCACAAAAAATTTTACGCGGAACATTTTCCACACAGTGGTTGATGAGGGCGCCTCGACATGCGTCATTTCATTGGCGTGTTGGAAGGCCATTGGCCAACCCGTTTTGTCTCTGTCACCTACTCTTCTTACTACTTTTGACGGTAATTCATTCTAACCACATGGCATCATCCCCTCTTTCCCCATGTAGTTAGGAGGGAAGACCATGTGCGTCGAGGTAGAAGTAGTCAACGCATCCCTCTACTACAATCTCTTGTTAGGTAGGAGTTGGACTTATTCCATGCAAGCAGTGGTTGCTACAATTTTTTGGGTCTTGTTGCTACCATTGATCAATTGTCCTTCTCCAGACCTGACCCATCATTGGGGGCATCCGTGGTCCCGATGATTGATAATCCTCAACCGGACATCATCAACGTAGTGGTTGGTTTGTGCCCATCTTTGATGGGTACCTTCGATTACCCACCCCCTCAAGGCGATGTCAAGTTCATATAAGACCACCATAAGGTTGATATTTTCCAAGTTTCATCGTTTTTCATGACTTACTTCAACGATTCATTGATTATTCCTCCCCATTGGCCACGATGGAAGGGACAAGGCACAATGGTATGTCCATGCCCTTATCTGCAGCAAAGGCGGCATACTTTTTAGTCCAGCAAGCTTCAACTGACACAGATACAATCCTGCACAAGAGTTAGATCCGATCCCAGAGCCTATTTGGGCTCAAGGTTCCCTCGTTGGTATCGATTTGTTAAGATTAGTCTTTCCCTCGGAAGAACCAATCATTGAAGCAATGACTAGTCCGGACAAACCCTGGGACGATCTCCATCACAAATCATACTTCCTCCCGGAGTTAAGCAGAATCTAAGCAGGAGAATTCACCTTGACTATGACTAGAGATAGGTCTTGTCCTATCAATCCCTTGGCTACACATGAGGTTTATGCCAAGGGTAATATGCCAACTATTGTCGAAACTATACCGATTAATATCTCCAAAACCCCTGGCGTTGTGGAGAATGTTTTTTTCGGAGCTGACTATTCCCTCGAAGAGATTCAAATCTACACAGACTTATTTAAATAATTATGTGATGTTTTTCCTTGGTCTTATGAGGAAATGTCAGGCATTGATCCAAAAATAGTCAAACATGAAATCACAACTTATCCAGATGCCAAGCCAGTTCAACAGAAGCTTCGTCCAGTTAATCCTAGGAAAGCAACAGCCATTAAGGTTTAAGTCGAGAATCTGCTCAAAGTTGATTTTATCTATCCTATCCATTTGACCCAATGGGTGTCAAATCCAGTGTTGGTCAATAAGAAACAGGTCATGATTTGCGTATGTATGGACTTCCGTGATTTGAACAAGTCCTGTCCAAAACATAATTTTCCCACACCATTCATTAACCAAATAATTGATGAATGTGCAGGTTGTGAGGCCTTTTCTTTCATGGATGGTTTTTCGAAATATAATCATATACAAATCAAGCCCGAAGACCAACACAAAACTACATTCATTTGTCCATGGGGTACATTTTCCTATCATAAGATGCCTTTTGGTCTCAAAAATGCTGGAGCAACCTTCCAGCGAGCCATGTCTTTTGCTTTCCATGATCTCAAGCATATAGTCAAGGCATATTTAGATGATTTAGCATCTCGATCTCGCAAGAGAACGAATCATCCCACACACCTCTGACTTATCTTTGAGTGATGTCACTACTTCCAGATTCTCTTGAATCCAAACAAATGCATCTTTTGCATAACATCGGGACATTTGTTAGGTTTCATAGTGTCAACAACAAGGATTTTGGTCGATCCTCTGAAGGTTGAGGCAATAGTTCAGTTGCCTCCCCCATGCACAATCCTTCAACTTCAGATTCTACAGGGCAAGGCAAACTTTTTGAGGTGTTTCATCGCTAAGTATGCCGAGATCACGAAGGGCTTTATGCGCTTACTAAAGAAAGACATTCCTTTTCATTGGGACGATGTTGCTCAATGCTCCTTTGAAGCATTGAAACATGCCCTCACAACTGCCCCTCTGCTTTGGCGACCCAACTATAACAAAGATTTCTTATTATACTTGGTTGTAGCAGAGTCAACCATCGGCATGGTATTAGTTCAGGAAGATGATTTTCTCTCAGAATATGTTATCTATTACCTAAGCCGAGGCCTCGTCGAACCGGAACTCAATTATTCTCATATCGAAAAACTTGCGCTGGAAGCATTCCATGATGTTCAACGGTTCTGTCATTATGTTATGTTTCGCAAAACCACCGTCATTGCTATTGTGAATCTGTTTCAATAAGTGTTGACACGACGGGTAATAGGTAAAAATATCAGTAGATGGATAGTTTTCCTCCAAGAATTTGACTTATATTTTGTTTCGGCGAAATCCAAAAAGTCACTAGTCTTCGCAAAACTTATTTCGGAACTTCCGGTCGGGTCAGGTGATGTTGTGCCCAAAGAATCGCATATTCAAGGAGATATGTTTTTGATAGCATCTTTAGACCCCTGGTATGGAGATATTCTAGTCTATCTCCAGACTTTGAAGTGCCCCGCCTCTGCTTCTCATGATGAACGTCGTCGTATACGTCATCAGGCCAAGAATTATCTCATCCTCGAGGACACTCTCTATCGTCGAAGGGTAGATTACGTTCTTCATCGATGCCTCACTCATGAAGAAGTGGAACTTGTGCTTAACGATTTCCATACTGGAGCATGTGGTGTTCATTTTTCTGGGTTGGAAACTACCCAAAAGATTTTACGACCCAGTTACTTATGGCCGACACTAATCAAAGATTGTATCGACTCTGTCAAGAAGTGCCACCCATGTCAGATCTTCTCTCAGAAGATGAGGGCACATCCCGCTCCCATGTTTCTTGTCATGATAGTTGGTCCCTTCACCAAGTGGGGAATTGATTACACTACATGCAACCCTCCTTCAGCAAGGGGGCACCGTTATATCATTGTAGCCGTAGACTACTTTACGAAGTGGGTTGAATCTATGCCAATGTTTAAAGATGATGGAGAGACTACAACTCTCTTTTTGTTCAACCAGATAATTGCAGGGTTTGGCATCCAGAGACATATTGTCACTAACCATGGAAGTCACTTTTAGAAACAAATGATGACTGAATTAACATCAAATCTTGGATTGTGGCAAGAACATTTGTCACCCTACTACCCCCAAGGAAATGGTCAGGTGGAAGTTGTAAATAAATATCTTAAGACCATCCTATAGCAAACGATCAACTTGGCCAAGTCAAATTGGCATTTGATGTTATACTCAGCATTATGGGCTTACCGAACGTCTGTTAAGACTGCAACTAGTTTCTCACATTCTCAACTCGTTTATGGGATGGAAGTAGTCTTACCTATAGAATGTCATATACCGTCCCTAAAATTGGCTGTACAGTTACTGCCAAACACTTCTCCACTTGAAGAACAGTTATTATACCTTAAGTGGCTCAATGAGCAACATCGTGATGCGGCCCTGGCTAACGAGGCTCACCAACAAAAGGTCAAGTGTCAATATGATCGGTCCGTTCATCCTCAGATTTTCTCTGAAGGCGACCTTGTCTATTGGAAGGTTTACAGTTGGGAGTAAGCTTGTCATCGATGGCAAGAACAGCGATGGCAAAGATCAGCATGATCAGCAGTGCAGTGATAATAGAAGAGGAGGAGCAACAGTGAACATTGGATCTTATTCAGAACCCCTGATGACCGTCAGATTTGTTTATGGACAAGAAGAATGCGCAGAAGAGGAGGACAGATCTTACTAGGCATCAGATCTGAGCGTAAGATTCGACCATCGTTGGATCAGGGAGAACCTGCACGTTCATTAAAGAGCATGAAGAGGCGAAATGTGAAATGATGAAATATGTTGGTCTGACTCCATTTCGGAGTTTCGTAGATCGGGACTTGAAGGCTCGAGATACTTCATAATAAGTGGCGAAATCGCGAAGTGCCGAAATCGCAAAATCCAATATGGCGAAATGATCCTAGCTGTTGGATCAAGGAGTGATTTGGGTCGTCAAATCCAGGAGGTGAATATGGAAAACCACATCAGAAAGGATAGTTGTGGACCGTTAGATCAAGAGGACACATGGTGAAATATCAGAGCACCACAAAGACTCCATTTCGGAGTTTCGCAGATCGGGAAATCCAAAGGAAAGAGGTTCAAACTCATGATACACAAGATCACGAAAAGATCTTGACCGTCAGATCACCAAGGATTGTGGATCGTTGATCTAAGATCCATCTTGGAGCTTCACCTATAGAAACTTGGAGTAACAAGAACCTCCATCATAGGAATCATGAGATGCGAATTCATGATAAGATCTAGACCGTCAATTCACCAAGAGCGTGGACCGTCGATCTGAGCTCCATCTCGGAGCTTCGCCTATTGCGACTTGGAGTGACGAGAACCTCCATCACTAAAATAGAAAGATGTGAGATCACAAAAATATCTATACCATTGATTCATCGAGATCGTGGACCGTTGATTAGGGTCGATGAAGATCATGAGTTCAC
>JASDQU011175992.1:0-26772 GCA_032191745.1 Picea mariana
TATAAATAAGAGGCTAGTGCCTCACTTCTAACACACAACTCACTTGCTCATTCTCTTATGAGGCAAGCTGCAATTAGAAGTTGGAGAGAGGAGAATAAGGGTGGCACATATCTTGGGGAGGACTTTCTGTATTGGTTTGAGTTATCTCTTGAACATTGTACAAGATATTTATGATAAGGAAGTTTTTGCTAGGTTTTCTTCCCCTAGAGGGTTTCCCAGGTATAAATGTTGTGTCTCTTGTGAATGTGTATTTCTCAGCGATCTTGTTCTTATTATGCTCTTATCTAATGAAATTCAAAGAACTATAATAATGGCATAAACATTAACAATTAGTCGGGTGGAGGGATCCACCATATTCTTATTTTTACGACAGGATAGGTTGTTGCTGCACAATACAATATACCTCAATGGGGAGCACTTTGGACCCCAAAAGAATAAGTGGCAACACAAGTACCTTTGTGTTGTACTTTAGCGATATTTAGGAAAGCATAGAAAACACGTGGAGGATCACTCCAGAGGTTGTTTCAAAATACCAAGGTATTGCAAATTTTAGAGCCACGCGCTACACTATGTGGATACAGGCACACAAGGATCCAACCAAAGAATGGTTGCAACTCGGATATTGCATCAAGGAAGAAGATATAGAAATGACGATGTGCGATTGAAAAGATGATTGAAAGATCACAATCATTACTAAGGAAGTGCCCACAGGAAAGGAGGTAGAAGAAAAAGGATCTAATACACCTATAAGAGACAATGCTGCGCTAAAAAAGATGAAGCCAAGTTAGAAGCCCATGCAATAGAAGAAGGGAAGTGCACCAAAAAAATATGCGTAGGCAGGAAAAAATGACACTACCCCACCACAAGGAGAACAAGGAATGGGCGATACAACAACACAAGAAACCCCCTCGACAACCACCCCACAGGAGACATGGAAAACCAAGCAACCAATCATACACATAGGGGGGTCGTGCAAGAAGGTCAAGGCACACAAGAAGCTTCCAGAGTACATGATTACTGAGGATGACGCTGACCTCATGGTAGAGAAAGTACAGGAATGCGCAATTGAGGATTTTGAAGACACCCAACACCAAAGAGACCAAATTCAAGATGAGCTGGCGAACATTAGGAAAGTCCTAGAGTAGATGAGAGCAACACACATACCTGAAAGGGGAACATAGTCCTTCCTCACAACAACAAAAGAAGAGGCAAGGGTTGTGCCGAGTGAGAAAGATACCATCCAAACTATAGTGTAGGAAAGACCAAACTTCAAAATTACATCCAACATGTTGCAGATGGATGAGACTGTAGCCCAGACACCACTGAAGGATCTAGTGCAAGTAGAGTTGGTAATGGAAAGGATACCAACCAAGGCATTGCACAAGCTTCATGTCAGTGTTGTGCAGTAGTTGTAGTCGCACACATGAACAGACATAGTAGAATTACAACATATGAAGAATGGTAATGAATCCTTAAAATTGGCATTCAAGCAGATCAAGCTCGAAACCAAGGAGGAGAAAAAAAACTCAGACAAGATAGAGCTGGGATTAACAATGACATATAATCACATCCCTGACAGCGTGCAAGTAGTAGATAGAAGTGCAGAGGAGAATACCAACCTCATCTCATAGACACTTGATCAGTATAGGCATGAGATCGAGGAATTAAAAGAAAAAATCAACCCCAAGAATCCCCTAGAGGTGAAGGAGCAGAGGAAACAAGAAGATGCAAGTAAAATCGATGAGATGGAAAGAAAAATCATCACAACAACAAGATTGTTTGATAGAGCAGCGAAACTTTGGACAACGTTGGAGAAAGATGAGTAGGTCCAGTAGTGGGACCAGGAAAGAGGAAAAGTAAGCACAACAATCCAAGACATCAAGCATAGGAAGAAGACAATGAGTACCACAGAGCGTCTGAAAGGAACACCAGATATGAAGAAGCTGCAGGCAGAGTTAAAACCAACACAGGCATAGAAATAAGAAAGACAGGCACATATGGAACCCCTTCAAGAGAAATCAGCGGAGATGATCATGCAATTGGAGGAGGAGAAGAAGAACATGGAGAAAGAACTGGAAGAGTGCATAGAAATGATCCAGGAGGAGATCACAATGCAAGCACTAGAGGTGTTCACAGAAAAATCCGCACAGGTCTAAGAAAGAGGGAGGGAACTTGCAGACAAGTTCCATAGCCTAGAAGAGGATGTCGAGGGAGCCTGTATTGCTTAGGTGGCTTAGGATGAGCCACATGTAAGTGTTGGGGACCTATTGGGTGCAAGCCAATTTTGAGGAAAATTTGATTTTTGGAAAGTGAAGCTTAATTTGGAAAAATTCAACTGGCAGGAAAAGCAACACATGCGAGGAAAAGCTACATGAAGAGGAAAGCATGCAAGGTGCGCATGTAGGAAAACCTAACCATGTTAGCGTTAGGGTTTTTGTAAGAGATTGTAATGGCTGATAAGATGAAAATTAATATAAATAAGTACCTAGGAGGTCTAAGTTGGGTGTTGTTCCCGAGTTTTTCTATGTTCATTTAGGAGAACTATTGTAAGATCTGAGATACTTTTGTAAGTTGTTGAGCTGTAGGAGAGTCAAGTTGTTATATCTTGAGGGTTAGATCAAAAGCTGTGGAGTCTGGTGTGATCTAGTTAGCCTCACAGAGGTGGTGGAACCTATTTTGTGGTTGTAGGATCGAAATTGTAGTGCACGCGGTGCCATACTTTGCAACAACATAATAAGAAGAGCCTAAGAAGCCAAATATTTGTGGACGTAGCCCATGAGGGAGTGAACCATGGTAAAACCCGTGTTATGTGTTGTGTTTATGGTATATTTACCTTTTGTTAGTAGTTATATGATAAATGAATGAATGAATGGATGATTCAGTTATATCTGTCATATGTTAGATATTTTAGAATGCACGCATAACCTTAAAAAATGAATGGATATTAAGAATAATAGAAAGAACAACCAGATCTAGGCCTAAGAATATGAAATGCAATCCTAGATCCCCACTCTTTCCTAGACTGTAAGCATCTAAGCATTGCAGTCACCCATATAACTATCTTGGGTGAGACTGCACAGTACATTCTGTGTGTTATGTTTCCTTCTGGTTTACCAGGAGGGACGATAGTTTTAGAAGGTTTTGTTGGAAACCTGTTAGATCTGAACCTGGGTCAACCAAGAAGTAGATAGAAAGAGTGATAACCAACATTATGTTTTTCTACATGCTTAGAACCCTCGATGTCCGAGATTTTGGTGGGGCCTCATATAATATATATATTATTATAATATAATATAATTTATTATATTGTAATAAAATTATAATTAATTATATTATATTATTATATAGTTAATTATATTTAACATTTATACGAATGTTTTAATAAGGAGATCCTGGATCAATTTTTTTGGCTGTGTGGTTCCTATCTGAGATAGAACTAGAACGTTGTATTGGCTCCCTCCTTATAGAGAGTTGAGAATAACTCCAGATGATTCTCCTGTGTAACTCAGTGAGAAAGAAGATATTTTGAGTTGGACGTGCCTGTGGCTGAGCACAGGTGAATGTGTGAATTCCCATGAGATGGGTGCATCGTTATGAGACATAGATGAAATGATGTATTAGCTTCCTCTAAGCTGAGAGTTGAGATGATGAAATCCATATGACTCTCCTATGTAATGCAGTGGGAAATAAGATTTGTTGAGTTGGACGTGCATGTGGATG
Source organism: Picea mariana (assembly GCA_032191745.1). Classification (NCBI taxonomy): domain Eukaryota; kingdom Viridiplantae; phylum Streptophyta; class Pinopsida; order Pinales; family Pinaceae; genus Picea; species Picea mariana. The sequence continues at coordinate 3,721 of JASDQU011175992.1, forward strand.
AGCACAGGTGAACATGATCCTAGTGGTTGAGCACTAGTGAGTGTGGTTCTCCTGTGAGATGCAGTGAGATAGAGATGTGGACATCCATGTGGATGTTCCCCTAGTGGCTGAGCACTAAGGGGTTTATGAGATCCCCTACTATATTGTTCAAGAGTCATACTTACCTGTAACCCTATTTGTAATGTAAAGGGTACAGGTTGACCCCACCTTAATGTAAAATATAATTAATGTAAAAGAAAATTAATATGTAATTATTAATTATATTTTGAGTTATTGAGGTTGGCCCTATTGTGCCAATAGACACATCATTTGATGTGACAAGTCTTATATAAATAAAGATGATTCCCCATTGAGGAAACACACTTATCATTGTGTCATCTCATGATTTCAGAATTTGTGGTATGAAGTTATGAAAATTACAACACCCATTTGTGTGCTAGGTTTGGTGATGGTGTGGGAGGTATTTCTCTTGAAGAATATAACAAAGGATTGGATGGGTTTTCTTCCCTTGTTGAGAAGGGTTTCCCAGAATAGTTATTGTGTTCTTGTGCATGGTTATTCTTCTTGTGATCTTGGTTTACTACAATAGTTATGGTTCAAGTAAAAGTTAAACAGAAAATTGGAAGAGAATGCATGAGCCATAGCTCATTGAAAAATCAACATGGTATCAGAGAAGGCTTGAAGAAGACCATTGCAAATTAAAGTTGAAGGTAAAATCTAAACTCTGTTGTAGGTGTGAATGAAAGAGGGTCGGTCCTCTCCTTGAAAATTCTATGGTAGATGATGAGGCCAAACCACTCTTAATTGCACTGTGAGGCTGGATGCAGTTCTGAGTACTGTTGAAAATCCTAAGAGAAGATCGTAGAAAAGGAGAAACCCCACCGGATTTTCCTTTTAAAAAATTTCCGTGGTAAAATTATTTAGGGCTGGCTGTAGGCCTACTAGCCTATGCCAAACCCTGGTTAAAGGAGACTGTAGCTAAGGAGAAACCCTTGAAAAACAACCAAGGTGTATGGGAGAGAATGTCAGAGTGTAGGAGGAGGGTTGACTGTCCAATTAAGGTGGCCGTAGGCCTCTAAGGCTGTCGCAAAAAATACAACAACAACATTAAAACCCCTGCCACTGTAATGAGAAAAATCCTGGACCCTTTTGAAGTGAATATTGAGGTTGCCACAAGTCCCGTGTGACTAAAAAGATTGTGGGAGAAATGTTAGGTGAATTTAACATGATTGTAGTTGACCTTGTCAGAGCACTTGTCCATGTTCGATGCAGTTCTATAACTATTGAAGGAAAAGAAGAATCCACAAAAGAGAAGAGACATCACTCACTTGTTGCTATGCTTGTGTCATGTCCTTTGAATTCTGTGGATGTACTTACAATAGAACTGTATTCACCAAATGTAGATGTCAATCAACCCCTTTTGTCACTTGATGAGATGGCATATGCAACACAAGAGCTTCCAATAGTAGAGACATGGACATACCAAATTATAGGGAAAGGAGAGTAGAATCTACCATTACAGAGCTGGCCTCAAAACCTGGCAGCAACCTGTGGTACTTACCTTCTAGTAATATATCATCGCCAGGAGATGGCCCTTGGAGGAACATTTCTGATTCAAGAACAATGGTAAATTGTTATAATTGTTATGAAAGAGAACTACCCTCAAGATCTTGAGATAAGAAACTGACGAAATCTTGAAGACGGGGACACCATTCATTGCAACATAGAAAAAAAACAATTAAATTAGTTTGAGATTTGGTCAAAGAATATATTCCCTCCTTATGTTGCAAATTTCATGCTTCCTGTCATGCATGGATATGACAAGCGGAGACACACTGTAGAGTAGCTTGGAAGAGACTTCATGGTTCTTGGAAAAATTATATCCATGCTAGGAGTGTGTATGGAGGGTATGGCATTGCATCCAGAAGCATCGACATTAGCTCTTGTTCTTCTAGATATGATGAATTCTCGAGAGATATCTAATCACCCAAAATCATATGTTATAAGAACTTCCCTTTTTGCAACATATCGCATATTGATAGCTCCTCATCCATCATTTATTGCAACAACTTTAAGTGGAAGTGATCATGATATTTCAAGGCAGCTGGAATGGATTCACAACTGGGCTCTTCATGTTGTTGAAGTTGAATCTGACTATGAGTGTTCAGTGGTGGCTACAAGACAAACAAGCGAGGAATGTCATTGCTCATGATAACACTAACAAGAAAGCAGAATATCCATTGGTGTACACTCTCAGGTATGCACTTGTATATATATTATTTGAATCATTATCATAAGGGTACTTGTAGGAGGAAGGAACCCTTGGTGAAATCATAGACCTAGAGAGGTATCAGTGCATTCAAAAGAACAACACACTGGAAGTGAAGACTCTAGGTTTGATTTTTTTAATTATCATGCTACATTACAAGTAGGTGTTGTAGCCGTGACAACAATCCTTAAATTGTTTTGATTCTAGAGATGTACTCATGAATCTCCTCTAGGAGATATTCTTGTCTTGTTTCCTTGTTCCAAGCAGGTTAACAACAAAGGAAGATGTTGTTCCTTCAATACTTCAGAGGGATTCACTTGACTCATAGGGAGTCAAAACTATTTGAGAAGAAGGAAAAGACAAATACCTTCTCCCCCTCTAGCAGTTTAGAGGGAGACAACCATTGATACAATTGATCCAATTGTTCTTGTTGATATTCCCAGGGACTTTATAGTAGGCCATAAAAGTCTTGTATGGGCTTGAAAAACTCTGTAAGAGACATAAAGACATGCAGCTGATGGAAGTGTCAAGAAATAAAAAAATGATACTTGTAGACAGAGGATTCTCACAAGCAGAGGGAGTGAACTATGATGATATATATTGATCTAGTAGTCCGATGCAATCCCATCTGTACTACCATCCATGAGTTGGAAACTGCATCACATAGATGGATTCTTGATGAAGTTTGGGTTTCAGCAAGAGTGTTGCTGATCCAAACCTATACTATTACATTGTTGGTGACGAGAACCTGATTTTGATGACTTATTCAAGAAGTCATGTTGTTACAAGAAAGATTTGACTTATGATTTTGAGACGAAGGATCTGGGTATGATGCACTACTTCTTGGGACAAGAAGTATGACATAGGACCAATGAGAATTTTCCTAAGTCAAGGAAAATATACAGTGGGGATATTAAAGAAGTTCAGTATGACATGATGCAAATCCATGTCTACACCAATGGTGGTGTATTTGACTATAAATAAATGATGATGATTTCGACGATATTGATCCACATGTGTACCAACCACTGATTGGATCATTGATGTATCTGGTTAACACCAGACCTGATATATGCTATGTAACGAATGTGCTTAGTCAATTAATGAGTCAGCCAAGACAGACTCACTGGATAACAATAAAGCATGTATTGAGATATATATACGAGGCACAATTGGATATGGCTTGAGATATGCCTCTAGTGTGAACTTGAGTTTGCAGGGATATGCCAATACAAATTGAACAAAGAGTACAGTGGACCAGAAGAGAACATCCGATTGTTGTTTTACCTTGGAGTTTACCATGGTTTCTTGGTGCAATAGGAAACAAAGCTTTGTGGCCTTGAGTATCATAGAAGCATAGTATATAACATTGAGTGTGGCAGACTATGAAGCAGTGTGGCTTCTGACAGATTTATTTGATCATGAGATGGATCTTATTATTACTTGTGATAACCAGAGCTGTGTGAAGCTATATGAGAACCTTTTGTTTCATGATAAATCAAAACACATTGATATAAAATATCATTATATCAAAGACTTGTTGTAAAGGAAATAAATACACATGAAATATCTTCCTAAACATGAGAAAATTGCAGATATCTTCACCAAACCGCTTGCCAATATGAAGTTCGAGTACTTTTGTGAGAAACTAACTTGGTGGATATTACCTCCCTAGCTAAGAGGGAGTGTTGATGATTACAACCAGGACGAAGTTTGAATACTTCTGTGAGAGACTTGGCCTGATGGAGAATGCCTCCCTAGCTGAGAGGGAGTGTTGATGATTATAGCTGCGTGAGACATCCTCCAAGACACAGACCTAAGAGAGAGCCCCTGAGTTGGGTGTGTGGTTACTATCTGAGATAGAACTAGAACATTGTACTAGCCTCCTCCTTACAGAGAGTTGAGAATAACTCCAGATGATTCTCCCATGTAACACAGTGAGAAAGAAGATCTGTTGAGTTGGACGTGCCTGTGGCTGAGAATAGGTGAACGTGTGAATTCCCATGAGCTGGGTGCATCATTCTAAGACAGAGATGAAACAATGTATTAGCCTCCTCTGAGAAGAGAGTTGAGATTATAAACTCCATATGACTCTCCTGTGTAATGCAGTGGGAAAGAATATCTGTTGAGTTGGACGTGCCTGTGGATGAGCACAAGTGAACATGATTCTAGTGGTTGAGCACTAGTGAGTGTGGTTCTCCTGTGGATGTGCCCCTAGTGGTTGAGAACTAGTGGGTGTATGACATCCCTTGCTATATTGTTCAAGAGTTAGACTTAACTGTAACCCTATTTGTAATGTAAAGGGTACAGGTCGACCCCACCTTAATGTAAAAGATAATTAATGTAAAAGATAATTAATATGTAATTATTAATTATATTTTGAGTTATTGAGGTCGACCCTATTGTTCCAATAGACACATCATTTGATGTGACAAGTCTTATATAAATAAATGTGAATCCCAATTGAGGAAACACACTTATCATTGTGTCATCTCATGATTTCAGAAGTTGTGGTCTGAAATTATGAAAATTACAGCACCCACTTGTGTGCTAATTTTGATGATGGTGTGGGAGGTATTTCTCTTGAAGAATATAGCAAAGGATTGGTTGGGTTTTCTTCCCTTGTTGAGAAGGGTTTCCCAGGATAGTTCTTGTGTTATTTTGCATGGTTATTCTTCTTGTGATCTTGGTTTACTGTAGTATTTATGGTTCAAGTAAAAGTTAAACAGAAAATTGAAAGAGAATGCATGAGCCATAGCTCATTGAAAACTCAACATCGGTGAGGGAAAAATATTGGCCTTCTCAACCCTCGGGAGATCACGTATTTCATGCACACTTCATACTTTAAAACTTCAGTGGTCCGACATTTGGTGATTACAAGGTAATTAAAGAAATTAATCATAGGTTTATTAACCCTGTTTAGCATAGGAATCACTGGCCCCGGGGTGATCGTCCAATTTACACACACTTCAAACTTAAAAATTTCATGGTCCAACATCCGGTGATTACAAGCTCATTAAAAAATTAAATCATGGGTATATATATACATACTTTGAGAAAGGAAAGGAAATTATATTTCCCGGCCTTAAAATTATTAATAATATAAATACTTAATAAGAACTCCGGGAGTGTAGAGCGACCTGTACAGAGCAAGATTCTCACACCTTAGAAGTTTGACAAAGATTGTTTTTTAGCTTAGAAGGGAAAAATTTAAGCTTCCCATTTCTCACACACAATATGGGAATTCATAGTTTTAATATATAGAGTTTCTAGCCTTAAATGTTCATTTATTAAGACATTCAGATGGTAAATTTAGGAGTTTACCTTAATTTCACTGTGTTTACTTGTTTAGAGAACATATAAATATATATACATATATAACTTATGCAATTTATTTGTTTAAATTTATTTTCCACTATATTTCTTGGAAATAAAATTTTCCATGGTAAAACTACGTTTTTATGAGAAATTATTGTGTTCCATATTTTCATGCCAGTTTTTGCTAATTTCAGGGAATAATCACCATTTTACAGTTTTTCCCTTTTGGAAACAAATCTATTGTGTAATTCTTGGTAAAAACTTGTCGAATCCTAATTAAGCTAAATTAATCACAATGCATCAACTCCTTAATTTCATTTTTTTTTTCAAATTAGGGAAATTGGTTTTTCTACTTCTTATTCTTTTCTCATTGTTAAATTTTAAATCACTTTCCCTCTCTTCAATATTTGTCTTATCCTCCTAATACTACACAAAGGTCTAAGCCTTTCTCTTAACCCTTGATACCTAGCATATTTTCTAGACCAACATTCTATTCATACTTTGATTAACAAACAATTACCAATAACTTCTCATCCAGTGCAAAATACAAGTAGAAATCCAACAGCAAAATATGCTTCCTAGGTCTTATTTCATATTCCACAGCTAGTCAAACAATCAAAGTGAAAATTCCACTATTTGAATTAGAGTGACAAATTCTTCAAATTACCAATACATGAATTCCCTAATATTAAATAAACTTGTTATGACAATACAAGACATAGAACACACTTATATATGATATTTAGAAATTGCTGGCAAATGCTGAAGGGCGTGTCATTTTCCACCCAACCTTAGGCACAACTGTACCTATGTTTTCTCTGTTGGCCACCCCCTAGCCAGAGTATGCTTCCAAGAGGGAAATCTCTTTTTTCTTCTTAGTAAACAACAAGGGTCGAAGGTTACTCTCCTTCTCCCATAGGAAATTGATAGGCCAGTCTTCAGTCCACTAATCAAGGGGGTATGTTGTGATTTTTAACTCTAATCACTAAACCTCCTGCATCGATGTTTACCAACCTGATTAGAAGACACTTCCCAACAATTCTTGTACCCAAAACAATACATTTTTCTTGGTTCTCATCAGAACCATAGATCTTCCCATGCTATTCCTCTTCAAAATTGGTCTCCAAACCCATTTTTGTGTATCCTCTTCCCTCTGCCCACTATTTTCATCTTTTTCTTTCCTTCTACAATAAGATTTCATGGGTCCAATCCCTCAATTTCTGGGTCAGATCAAGAAGCTTCTAGATGGGTACTCTTCCCATCCTCTCATTGAAACTTGAGGATGACTTCCCAACTACCATATTGACTGGTAAATAATTTATCTAAGATAGAGGACTATTCTAGGTCTGAGCATTTTAAATCCAACTAAGTATTGGCATGGTAGGGGTCATCTCAACCATTACTGGTTACCCTCACCATTCCCTCTCATGGAAGCATAATTTGTATAGGCAACACCTTCAACAATTTCATTTTTATTTAATAACATAAATATTCACATTACCTTCCTTAGAAAAGGTTCATCATTTTCCAAAATCCACACATAACAGATCTGTCCATAGTCTTTTAGAAATAATATGATTATATTTACAAGCTGGGGGAAGCAAGGGTATTAAATTCAAATTATTAGATATTCCTTATTTACTAATGTTGACTTTTATTACATAGAAAACATATTATTCTATCTACTTGAGGGGCTAGGGAGGTTAAGTCCCTAACAAATATTCTTCAACACCTCAAGTCACCTAGAATGGCTAATTTCCTAGATTGATCAAAATTATTTCAGATTTTCAAGGATGATAAATAACCTCCTTTGCCTATTCTAGTTGACCCAGTGGATGATGATGAAATGAGGAAGTTTACCTTAATATTAGAAAATATCACCTACATAATGTAGCCACAAGCTCTTGTTGTATTATCTCATGCATAAGTAATTCACTGGATTATCAAACATGTTAGGATGGAAGAAAGAATGGTGGTGAATGATAGAGGACAATACATACCTTCATTTTTGACAAGTGAGCTTCAAAGTTATTACAGATTTGATGAACTAGAGGTTCAAATGGCATCCAAGTGGGTAGTAGGGTTTAATAAGCACTACCAAAAAGTATTAGAGAAGTGCTAGATTGAAGGAAATCAATTTAATTTGAGAGGCACTCGTATTTATCCATCCACTAATATGAGAAAACCATACATATATGTTGAAGCTTTAATCAGTAGATTGTATGGAGAAAAAGTTTCTTAGCATTTTAAAGTTCCTTGGGTACCTTTGATGCATGTTATTGTTAATAAGGAATTGGTGTTTAACTAGACATATGTTTTGTTACATAATTTAATGAAAGCTTTATGGAGGTTCAATTCTCTAAACTTGACTCTCCTCCTTAATTTTATATGTCATTTTATCTTCCATAAACCATATGTGCAAGTAATGAATTTAGAGGTATGGGTTGGTGTTTGACTCCCACATAATCTTTAGTGCATGCATATTGTTAAGTTTTATGGAAACAAAAGTACATGAGACATTTTACTCAATTTTGTGATAATTTATTTTCTCATTTATATGAAATCATTTTTTTTTTGTAAGGAAGCACTTAGGTTGACCAATGATGCTGTGTGAAGTGAGATTGGAGATTTCCATATTAGTAAGCATTCAACCTATATCAGAATATATTGGGAAAACAAGTCACCTCATTTATTGCTAAATTTGTTTCCATACAAGTTGGTGATAAGAGAAATTGCGTATCAAACAAATCTCCATGGTTTTAATGCATCGTTGAGTAGGGCTCAGAAGAAGCATTGTCCTGTATATATTCTTTACATTGGAATGGATGGATTAAACGATGTTCAACTTCAAGGAAGGTAGATTTATGAGACATGATCCAAAGACAGTAGTAGAACATCATGCTAAAGAAGTATATTTTACATGGCCATATACACATGAAGGCTCAGAAGAAGAAAGAGTGTGGCGAGAGAAAAATATTTTAAGGAAGTTCTACAAAGGATATCTTTTCTCCAAAACATTGAAGAGGAAGTCGGGAAGAAAGTTGAAGATAATGCTGGAACAAAGAGGTTACAAAAGGATTGATGAAGCCAAGAAAAAAATTGAAGTTGATGTTGAGGCAAAGAGGTTACAAAAGGAAATGGAGGTATCCAAAAGGAAATCTAAAGGAGAAGGACTTGTAGTTGGAAGAGCAGCCCAATATCAAGCCACTGATGAGAAAAAATTGGAAGAAAAGAAGGAAAGAATTGAAGAATAAGAACAAGGACAAAAGGATGATGTAGATACCAAAGCCAAAATTTTAAATAAGAAACAACAAGAAAGATTGAAGAGTGTACTACCATCATCTAAAGATGGACTAATTAAGGAAGTTTACACTCCTCAAAGTTTCCTAAGGGTTATTACATTTATATTTATTACTAGTGGATATTTGCTTGCAACCATACTTCTGGATGTCATAGATTTGGAAAATTTCATGTCCGATAAAAAGACTAAATAGATAATGAGACAATCCCATAAGATGAAGAAGATTTTTGTTGATAAGAAGATTGTATTGACTTATTAAGTTGTTGTTTTTAATGCAAAAGAAGTTGAATTGGAAGCCCTAACATCTGCAAAGTTGTCCTTTAATGAAGCCATTGTAGATGTAGCGGGATCAACAATTAAGTAGATGAGACAACAACATGAAACAACCGCTAAGTTAACAAATAGAGTGAATTATTATCGAACCAATTCAGGTGTTTCTATTAGTTTCATTAACTATTCATTTAAAATTCAAGATAAGTTTAATATCATCCAGAGGAAATTTTGTGGATAATTGTAGATATTCCAAAATCAAATTGATACCATGTTATATCTCTAGAGACACATTCTGAACTAAAATATGATGAGGGAGAAAGTGCAGTTATAGTTTGACTCTGTTAAAATATGGTAGGAATGTATGAAAATATTTTCTCCAGAAGTGCCATATATAACCGAGGATGAAGTTATTGATATTGGTCGTGGTTTGTATTGTTGGAAAAATTTAACTCATGAAGCTTGAGAGAACATGGAAGTTGAGATTATAGGAGGTACGAAGGTGTGGCATGTCATAGGAAAGTTGTATCTAAGTGTAGCTTACCTTTTTGGGTACCATTGATGATTTTTAGGTTTAGGTAACAAAGGCACTGGAAGACACCATTTCTCTTGAAAGACACAATGCCAATTATGTTTCTATAGTCATTACAAAAATTTTGAAAGACTACGTGGAGGTTCATTCGAAGGATATCATGATGTTGAAGGTCACTTTCCCAAAAGTGGTGGAGCATATTGAGAAATTAAAGAGGAACATTCCTCTATGTAAGGTCCACTCAATCAACATTGTTTTCCACAAACCAATTATGTTAATAAAAATTTTGAAGCATGGAAGGCCTACAGTGATATGGAAGAGGCCAAAAGACATACATTGATTACTAGGATTGGAAATCCAAGTAGTTGAAATGAATCAATTTTGTTTATTTTGATGCTTACGTTTAGTATAAATAAGATAGACATGATGTAAATTGGGTTTTTTTGGACTTTACTATATGAAACTATTTCCATGTTATTAATATGAGAAACTTGGTGGAATTTTTTTAAGAAATCAATTCTATTGTGTGTTTGAATGCTTAGACTTCTCTTTCATGTATTTCAAATTCTTTTGAGATTAGATTTATGATATATAAACTAATATTTTGTTCATCTTATCTTATTTTTTTAATTTAAAATGATGTCAACAAATGCATATGAGATTATAGTTCGTTGTTTAAATGATAAGCTAACTTACATTTTAGTGAACTATATTTTGGTTATTACTACATTTATCTCACTTGATTTTGTGTCCATTTCTTTGTTCTTCTCTTGGATAGAACTTTAGTTTTAAGTTGCATTTTTATAATTAGTTTCAGAGTTAACATTTTTTTTTTCATTTCATCAAATTATTAATTGTCACCGATTTAGAATTGGGAGAGTTCCCTATTCTAAACGGGGCAAAGTCTAATTAAGACTTTTATTAAGGGTGAACTCTTATATTTGATGGAGGGAATTCATTCATGTCAACATTTTAGTAATACAAGGAGAGATCACGCCCTTGTATGGTTCACCGTCGTAGTGTTTCTTTAACACAAAGTTACTATTAAAACAAAAACAACCCCGAGTCATCATTTGATCAACCTTAATTGGAAAGTGAAAAAAGACCCAATGTTGAGCCAAATTTTTAGGACACAAAAGTTGAATTTGAAAACCTAGAGGTTACTCAATTAGAATCACGTTTGAAATCAAGCTTGAATACCCTTTTTTCATCCCAAATATCGAGGTTCATACCTTTAGGTGTATTACTCAAGCATTTTCCTATGAAATTGGAAAAAAGTTACCTCTTTTACCAAAATGATCTAGGAGCATCAGGGCTAACAAAAAAGTTGTTCGAACTGAGGAAGACGTTTTGCTTCTAAGTTTAAGCCACACAGTTTCCCATTATTTGGACAAAATTTTCGAGCCTTCAAACTAGATTCCTCCCCTTAACCCATCTGCTAGTCTTGCTGAATTAGATACATATTCTCCACCTAAATCTAACCATATCCATATAGCTAGAATCAGAATCAACAACCTATTTGGGTGGTCCAATATGCCCTTACTATACTTGGACAAGCTAATGATTTACCTAAACTTCTTTAAAGAGTGTTATCTAAATTTGACCGAGATAACATTGGGCCACCTAAAGATCAAATTAAAAATTTGATTTTAGTCTTTTTCCATACACTTATGCGAACAAAACTTCTACATGGTATTTCAAATTAGCTACGAGAGCTATCATTAGTTGGGAACAATTTGAATCAACATTTATACTCATATTTGGTGATGAAATAAATCTCACTACGTTAGTATTACAACTGTCTAAAATGAAAATGGCTATCAAAGAAAGGGTTAAGGATTTTAATCAAAGATTCACTACAATCCTTAATAAAATACTAGAGACATCTAGATTTATTGTTGATGTTCAATTGCATTTTATACTTGAACTTTCCCTGTTTCCATTGATATGTTTGTTAAAAGAGTTACTTTGGATGAAAATTTTAAAGAAGTAATTAATGTGGAAAAAGAGATGTCTTAAATGGAATATTTGATTAGATGAAAAGAAAACTATACCCTCTACCAAGAAACTAGTTCAATTAATTAAACCAAACACCAAGACTAAAGACAAAGACTCCATTGACAAAGAAAGTCTACAATGAATTGTAAAGAAACTTTCAATTGAAATAATTGATCTAAAGAAGAAGAATTTTGGGAAGGGGACTTCAATAAAAAAACATTTAAGCCAATCTTCAAAAAAATCCTAACTCCTCCCGAAGCTCCTAATAATTTAAATTTTGATATGGAGAATTTTTCCATGGATAATTTTTGCAGAGCCCATATGGATAACCATTTAGAGAAAACTCGCCCACAATTTGTAATTATGTTCATAGTTTTTGGTTTTTCCCCTCCACTTTCTAGTGCTTTGACCCAAGACACCAAATATATTTAGGAAAAAGTAGAAAAGAAAGATACTACTGAACATGTAGAAGAAACAACGATGTTGCTATGTGATGTTTTACCTAGTAAATACATTGAAGGTGAGAAAGGAGATGAGATAGTTGAATAAATACATGCAACCCAAGCTTCACTAAATGACTACAATTAATGAAGTAAGGGAGCTCCTTCTCAATCAACTACACCTTTTACTTCCATGGTAGCCTAAGAAAAAAATTGCTAATCCTGTGAAAATTCTATCATTTCTTCTCCCATTTCTGAATCATAACATGACATTGTGGAAGATTTTAAAATGATAAAAGATAATATAGCCATGTATGATCTTTGCAACATATCAATAAAAGACATTGTTTCTTAAATATTTGAATGAACTTGTTGAGAATAAAAATAAATCAATTTTTATTTTTGAAAAGAATAAAGCCATAATTAACACCACCAATGTTAAACATAAGTCATCAATCAATTTGGCAATAATCGAAAATTATTCTATTTCTCAAATCCAACCTTTTCATTGAATTTTGAGATTTTCAATCAAAATGTTCATAATTGCCTAGTTTATTTCAGGGCCTCTTTAAATCTAATGCCATATTGTGTTTGCCAAAAATTAAATGTAGAACCAAGTGAATGCTCTACTCATATAATCCATTCAGACAAAACAAAATTTAAAGTGATTGGTGAATTGAAATATGTGTGTATTAGTTTATCTTCAAATCCTAAAGTTCACCAAGTGATTGACATTATTGTCATTGATATTCTAAATTCTTACTGTTTGTCACCGAGTAAGGGTATTTCAAAAAATATTGGTAATATTTATGGTTATCTTGGAAGGGTAAACAAAATCAAATCATAGGGGATTGATAAAAGTATATGATACACATAGTTATTGACATTGTAGATAAAAATGAACCGATTTTGTTTTCGAATTATGTTCCTGGAAATTATTTTTTGGAATTTGATTTTGGACTTTTTTTTGCAAAAGCATCACTTTTTGAATATAGAAAAAGTCTGTCAACTCCTTAATTGGATCTAGACTGGCAAGTCCCATTGCAGATTATTATAAGTAGATAAAACTTACCTAAAGGTAGTGAATAATCTTTGGAAACTTTATTTTGATGGTTCTAAGTTTCAAGAAGGAGAAGAAGGTTATTGTGTCCTAATTGATCTGGACTAGGAAGAGAACAACATGAAGGAATATATATATAACAAGGAAACACACATATATATTGCAAGAAATAAAGTAAGATAGTTAAATGCATATTCTATTAATGAATGGAATACAAAATTCTGTAAAATGAAAAAACACACAAACTGACTAGAATGGTGGTAGCTTATCCCTAAAGAGAGAGAGATGTGTTGACTATGCTCATTCCCAAGAATTTGATTACAAAGATCCTGAAAAGGCCTTTTAACATAAAGTATCAGTGAGAAAACCCTAAACATAAAAAACCCTAACCCCAAAATATGAAATACCAAAAGGTTTGTGGGCCCCGATGTAGTTAGTTGATACATCAACTTCCTAGGGGTGTAACATTTGCATATGATCTCTGTTTGGGGCTCTCAGTAGCCCTTCATAAAGATCTAGTGGATAAGTACACTTTATGAACAACCCAACACATGCCTTTTCCTATCTACTAAGCATTTGCGCTTAAAAAAATGTCGTTGAGGGCCTCAAAACAACCTCAAACGTTTGGGACTTGACAAACTGTAGAAAAACAACCAAGATGTGGAACCATTATGAATTAGCAAAACAAGTGGGTGCACACCAGTATCCACCTAAATTAGTCCTTCCCCATTAGTAAGTAATGGTCCCCATTGTGTCAAGTTCCTTCATCACATGGGGAAAATTCTGTTGAATCTGAATCTTGGTGAGCCACTTTCCCTGGTGAAGAAACTTCCCTGCTTTGATGACCTGATAGAGTTGGATGTTCTGCTGGGGGGTGCCCTTCATATTGGTGTCCATGATCCAATAAAATATTTCTTGCAATGTATTCATGATCGAGTTCTGTAGGGTCCAAGTTCTCAGCCACGTCCAAAGTGTTCAAGAGAGGTGGAAAATATGGTTGAAGAAGTTCCACATTAAATATGGGGTGCAAGCCAAGGAAAGGGGGAATATTCAATTCAAAATAATTATCACCTACAACCTTGGTGATAGTGTAAGGTCTGTATCGGAGTGGGAGGGGATTTCGATGGGGTTCTTTGAGGTGCTCTTTCTACAAATGCAGCCATACCTTATCTCCCACCTGAAACTTGTGAGGTACCTGATGCTAATCGTGGTGCTGCTTGTACTTCGAGTTGGAATTTTGAAAAATATCATGAAGTTGTTGTTTGATGTGTTGAATTCATTCAACAAATTTGGATACTCAATTAACCTCAGTCTGAGCATGGGAGGACTCTTCCTATGCAACTATAATGGGAAGAGCTATGTCAATGGAGGCCAATGGTTGGAACCAAAAGCAGACCTCAAAAAGGTTGTGTCCAATAGAGCTATTTGGAATTGTACATCCTCAAGATATGGACAATCATTCTATTGACTACCTGTGTTTTTCCATCTATCTGTGGGTGGAAGGAAGTCAATTTAGTCATCTTGGTGTCCATCATCGACCATAGTATCAATATGAAATAATGGTCCGTGAAAGATTAAAATGAACCCAAACATGCTCAAATAAGAGCATATCAGTGGCCTCCACTGTGATACTCTTCTTACAGGGTGCCAAAATTTCCATCTTAGAGAATCGATCAATGAACATGAAGACACAATCATCACCATTCTTGGTTGAAGGTAGATTGGACATGTAATCCATGAAGATGGACTCCCAAGGGATATCAAGAGTAGGGAGAGGGGTGTATAGCCTCTGTTTCTTAATGGAGGGTTTGGAAATGGTGCAGAAAGTTCAGGATTCGATACACTTGATGATATTTTGTTGAAGCTTCGATCCATAAAAATGATTTTGCAATACTACCACTATTTTTTCCACGTCAAAGTGTCCTATTGCCCGACTATAATGAGCTTCCCAAATTATATTTTTACATTTTATTGAAGGAACACATAGATGGATTAGATGGCGTAACAATCCATCCTAGAGATGAAAGTATGGAACTGGTTTGACTACCCTCAATGCCTAATAGATAGCAACAAAGTTAGAGTCACTATTTTGTAATTTTGGCCACCTGGAGGTCTCATGCCCATAGGAGTTAAGAACTATGGTTAGTGCCACAACCAGGGGTCGCTTGAGGCAGTCTGCAACATGGTTGGTGCTGCCCTTCTTGTACTTGATGTTCAAGTGGAATTGTTGCAGGTACGTGGACCACTTATGATGACGATCATTATGTAAATTTCCTTGTATCTACATGAATTGCAAAGGATTGTGATCTATGTGTATGATCGTTTCTTTCCCAGAATGTAATTCTTTCACTGTCGACATGATTGTAAAATTAAGTACATATCTTTGTCATAGGTGGGGTATCTGCGAACAAAATTAGATAGTGTTTCACTGTGATAGGCCACCAAATTCCCATACTGGGTGAGGACTACACTGATAGCATAATCTGAAGCATCTGTCTCAATCTCAAATGGTTGTTGCAGGTCTAGCATAATAATGACTGTAGAGATAATTTTAAGGATGGATATTTATCTCAAACTATAGAAACCTTGGCGAGTCTTACTAGTTCTTAATATGAAAACTATAAAATGTTTGGCAATATTTTTGTAAAAATATTCAAATTTATAAGGATTTTATATAGTTTCTATAAAATTTCGACTATTTCTTAGGTAAAAAATTGTATTCTATAAATTTGGGCAAATCATTTTTAGAAAAAATGGAAATTGGTGAATATTTTTTTTGATAAAAAGAATGGAAAATATCCCATGAACGATGTATAGGCCCTAAAATTTTCTATGAAGGACTGGTGCTAAGTAGAGGTGGAGTTTCAAATCCTCGAATTCTTTTTGTTGTGACACACAAAAAAAATTGGATTTGGCTCCACCCTTAGTCACATGGCTGAGGCCCAAGCAATATGAGAGAACCCCAACACAAACCAACTGTAGAAGTTAGCAAGGCCCAAGAAGTTGCAGAGCTTGGTCAATGTCTTCAGGGCTGACCAATCACGAATGACTTGGATCTTGGTTGGATCTACATGCACATGCTACTCATCCATGATGTATCCCAAATATTGAATTATCTGCATGTTGAAGGAACACTTCTCTAAATTAACATATAACTTGTGTTGTCACAGGGTGCCTAAGACCCGTTGAATGTGCTTCAAATATTCCTCCCTGGTTTTGCTAAAGATGAGGATGTCATCCAAATATACAACCACAAAGGAGTTTTTGAATGGATGCATTATATCATCCATTATTCTCATGAATGTGACCATGGCATTAGTCAAGCTGAAAGGCATGACCAACCACTCGAAGAGACCTTCTTTAGACTTGAAGTTTGTCTTCCATAGATCATTTTTCTCAATCGGCACTTGGTGGTAGCTTGACTTTAGATCAATATTACTTAATAATTTGGTGCCCTTGAGCTGATATTGAATATCATCAATACAGAGGATTGGGTATCGGTTCTTGAATGTGATCAGGTTCATGGCTCTATAATCAATACAAATTCACCATGCCCTATCCTTCTTCTATACCGGAATAATTGGGCTCTCGCAAAGTGAGGAGCTTGGTCTAATGTGACCCTTTAGAATTAGCTCTTGGATCTGATGTTTGATCTCTTCATTCTCTAGAATAGAGCACCTATATACAGAGCTCTTAGGCAGAGGAGAACCAGGTGTCAAATCAATTGAGTGATTTACTTAACAGTGCAAAGGAACCCCAATGGGTGACACAAATATGTCTTTGTGTTCTTCTACTATCTTTCCCACCTTCTTATGTTGTGTAGAGAGAACTCATGCAAAGGTTTTGGCGATTGCATTGATATTTTGTTCACCTTCCGATGGGACCATAAAGATATCAAATCTCCTAGTATGAAAGATCACCTTTATGCACTTCTTCATAGAGATCAAAGATATTGTAGTAGTTGGTAATACCTCTAGTACTCTATAGAGTTTACCTCCCAAAGTAACAATGAAGCTACAGGGCCTAGATTCATAAACAACATGATGCTTCCACATATATGGTTTTCCTAAAATAACATCACAAACTTCAAGTGGGGAAAAATCACACCATAACCCATCTTTGAAGAGATTCATGTTGTAGTGCAAGAAATATTGTTGGCTAACATGGATGTCTCATTCCCGTATGAGCTAACTGATGGTGTATGGATGGGGGTGCAACATCATTATTAGGTTCAATTTATTGATATCCTCTGCTGAGATTATGTTCTTTTGGCTATCATTTTCAACAATGAAATGGAGTGGGGTCCCCTTAACCCACATCTGTGAGTGGAAGAGGTGCTCACCTTCTTCAAGCTCCTTTGGTTCCTCTAGATGGAACTTTGTGGTAGAGATGGTGAAATTTCATTCTGAATCAATGATCTATTTTACATTATCTAGTTTAGAATTAGAGTCTAAGCCAACATCTGAATCTTAGGTTTTCATCTCAGCCAACAATGAATGTTTGGAGCGACATTCATTAGTGTTGTGCCAAGGGATTTTATGGAACTCGCACCACTTTCCAGTGTCATTCAACTTCCCATTACCCTTGTTTTATTTTGTCTTGGACTGGTTGTCCTGGGTTAGGCATCCTTGCTATGTCCTTTATTCTGGGAGTTAGGGACACCTTTACCATACTTCTAATGTGATGGGTTTGCAAAACTGAAATCTTGCTTATTATTTTGCTTGAATTTTTTCTCGATCTTGACAACATATCGGTAAGTGACTCCTAGTGAGGAGATGTATAGAAACTCCATATTTTTTTGTATGTACCTATGTAGGCCACTGTAGTGCTTCAAAACCAAGTGTCACTCAGAGTCTTTAATACCCATATTTGTGCACATGGTATGGAAGATGTTGGTGTACTTCAACACCATATGGTCTTTCTCTTAACGTAGAGTTGTCCATCTCATGTACATGTCATCGCAGTTTCTAATAGGGTAGTATTTCTCCTTGAGGGAATCAATAAAAGCTTCCAAATTGGGTTTTTTCCCAAAAAATTTAGACTCATCTTCGACATGTTGCTCACAGTAAGTTTCCCACCAATCTCTAACACGAGGAAGGGATTTAAGGAGAGCAAAGTTGATTTTTTCACTGTTGGAAAAATTTTGGACAGAGAAATAACCCTCTACCAGACCTAACCATTTTTACAAAGCACCGACGTTTATCTGGGCTTCAAATAAAGGAATATCAAAGTTGACTTGTATCTTGTAGGGAGTTTCACCTCCAAAGTGATTGTTGGTTGAAGGTGCCTCCGTTGCTATTGGAAACTATTGAAGGATTTGGAAGAAATTATCCATTGTCTCATTCCTCTATCGTGCGAGGGATTCCTCGAGGAAAAAATTGATAGGATCTCCTGATCCATCGTCTCTCTTTTCTTTTTTCATGGGAGGTTTCTTGGGCTAGTGAGAGTGTTCTTCCCCAAGCTCAATCGGTTCAAAACCCAACTCCCAATAGCCTGACCTTGTCGGGGACATGCATATAGAAACAACGAAGAGCATATTGCTCTAATACCACTGCTCAAGACTAGGTAGAGAATGGCATGAAGGAAGATATATAACAAGGAAACTCGCAGAGATATTTCAATAAAAACGGTAATGAAATTAAACTTAGATTCTATTATTGAATGAAATGCAAAAGACTGTAAAATGCAAATCACACAAACTAGCTAGAATGGTGGTAGTTCCTCCCTCAAGAGAGAGATGTGTTGACAATTCTCACTCGCAAGAAGTTGATTACAAAGAGGCTCAAAAGTATCAATGAGAAAACCCTAAACATAAAAAACCCTAACCCCAAAAGATGGAACACCAAAAGGTTTGTGGGCCCTGATGTGGTTAGTTGATATGTCAACTTCCCGGTGTCATAAATTTTGCATACTATATCTGTTTGGGGTGCTCGGTATTCCGTTGGAAAGGTCTAGACAAGAAGTAGACATTCCAAATGGACCAATGCATTCCTTTAATTTTCTATTAGGCACGTTTGCGCCAAAAAAACGTCGTTTAGGGCCTCAAAATGACCCCGAAAGTTTGGGACCCGAAAAACTGTCAAGATGTGGAACCATTCTGAATTATTGGAACATGTGGGTGGCCACTAGTATCCACCTGGAACAATCCTCCCCACTTAGGAATATATGGTCCCCATTTTTTCAAGTTCCTCCATCAGATGGGAAAACTCTTGTTGAATCTGACTCATGGTGAGCCACTTTCCCTGGTGAAGAAGCTACCCTCCTTTAACGACCTGATAGAGTTGGATGTTATGCTGGCAGGTTCCCTTCATCTTAGTGTCCTTGATCCTATCAATTTTTGCTTACTCAATGAAGTTAGGATTGAGTTCTATAGGGGTCAAGTGCTTGACCACGTCCAAAGTGTCCAAGAGAGGTGGAAGATATGGTCGAAGCAGTTCCACATTAAATATGGGGTGCAAGCCAAGGAAAGGGGGAATACTTAATTCAAAATAATTTTCACCCATAGCCTTGGTGATGTTGTAAGGACCATATCATATTGGGCAAATATTCCAATGGGATCCTGTGAGGTGCTCTTTCTACAAATGCAACTATATCTTATCTCCCACTTAAAACTTGTGAGGTACTCGTTGTTAATCGTGGAACTTCTTGTACTTGGCATTGGATTTCAAAAAATAATCATGAAATTTTTGTTGTATATGCTGGATTTGTTCAAAACATTTGGTTGCTCAATTAGCCTTGGTATGAGCATGGGAGGACTCTTCATGTGTAAATGCAGTGGGAAGATCTACGTCAATGGGGGAGAATGGTTGGAACTCCAAGAACACCTAAAAACGGGTTGTGGCCAATAGAGTTGTAGAGGGATCTATTGTAGATATGTTGAACATAAGGAAGAATCCCATCCCATGTGCATGGATATTTGGAATTGTACATCCTAAGAATATGAACAATTATCCTTTTGGCTACCTATGTTTGTCCATCGAACAGTGGGTGGAATGAAATCGATTTAGTCAACTTGGTGTTCAACATCGACCATAGCTTGGACTAGAAAGTAGTCAGGAACCTATTATCTTGATCTGAAATAATGGTCTATGGGATATCAAAATGAACCCAAATGGGCTCAAATAAGATCTTAGTAGTGGCCTACACTGTGATACTCTTCTTGCATGGTGTTAAAACTTCCACCTTAGAGAATCGATCAATG
Organism: Picea mariana; assembly: GCA_032191745.1. Taxonomy (NCBI): domain Eukaryota; kingdom Viridiplantae; phylum Streptophyta; class Pinopsida; order Pinales; family Pinaceae; genus Picea; species Picea mariana. The sequence continues at coordinate 24,110 of JASDQU011175992.1, forward strand.
ACCACAAAGACATAGTCATTACCATGCTTGGTTGAAGGTAGACCGGACATGTAATCCATTCAGATGGACTCCCAAGGCCTATCAACAACAGGTAGAGGGGTGTATAACCCATGTTTCTTAATGGCATGTTTGGAAATGGCCCAGGAAGTGCAAGATCTGATACACTTGCTAATATCTTGTTGAAGCTTTGACCAATATTTTTTTTCTCACTATTGCCACTATTTTTCCATGCCAAATTGTTATGTTGCCTGATTGTAATGAGATTCCAAAATCAAGTTTTCATGCTCGCTTGAAGGAACATAGAGATGGCTTATATGACATAGCATTCCATCCTAGAGATGAAAGTGTAGAACTTGTTTTCCTGCACTCAATGTATGATAGGTAGCAACAAAGTTAGAGTCATTGTTCTATAATTGTACCCACCTAGAAGTCTCATGCCCATAGGAGCTAATAACTGTGGTTAGCGCCACAACCCGGGGTCGATTGAGGAAATATATAACATGTTTGGTGCTTCCATTCTCATAATTGATGTTCAACTGGAATTGTTGCATGTACATGGGCCATTTTTGATGGAGGTAATTCTGTAACTTTCCTTATGTCTACATGAATTATAGAGGCATGTGATCAATGTAGATGATCATTTCATTTCCCAGAATGTAATGCTTCTCCCGTCGACATGCCTGCACAATGGAGTACATCTCTTTGTCGTAGGTGGGGAATCTATGAACAACATCATATAATGTTTCATTGTGATAGGCCATCAGATTCCCATGATGAGTGAGGACTACACCAATAACATAATCTGAAGCATTTGTCTCAATCTCAAATCGTTTTTGTAGGTATGACATAATAAGAATCGTTGTTGAGCGGAGGAGGAATTTTAAATCCTCATATGATTTGTGTTGTGACTCAACCAAAAAAAACTTGGCCTTGGCTCCACCCTTGGTCACCTGGATTAAGGCCGAAGTGATATGAGGGATTCCCAATACAAAATTACGATAGAAGTTGGTGAGGCCTAAGAAGCTACAAAGCTTGGTTAGTTTCTTTGAGGTCATCCAATCATGAATGACTTGGATCTTGTCTGGATCCACATGCAAACATTGCTCATCCATTATGTATCCCAAATATTGAATTATTTGCATGTCGAAGGAACACTTCTGCAAATTGGCATATAACTTGTGCTATCATAGGGTGCCCAAGACCTACTGAATGTGATTCAAATATTCCTCCCTGGTTTTGCTAAATATGAGGATGTTGTCTAGATATATGACCACGAATTAGTTTGTGAATGGACAAAGTGTATCATATATCATCCCCATGAATATGCCTGGGGAATTAGTCAAGCCAAAAGGCATGAAAAAACACTCAAAGAGACCTTATTTATACATGAAGGATGTCTTCCATACACCAGTTTGCTCAATTAACACATGGTGGTAGTCTGACTTCAGATCAATCTTACTGAAAAATTTGGTGCCCTTGAGCTGATCTAGAAGATCATCAATTTGGGGGATTGGGTACTAGTTCTTGATTGTGATATTGTTCAGGGATTTGTAATCAATACAAATTAGCCATGTTCCATCCTTCTTCTATACCCAAACAATTGGGCTCCTGCAAGGTGAGGAGTTTGGTCTAATGTGGCACTTCAAAATTAGTTCTTGGATATGGTGCTTGATTTATTCATTCTCTATAATAGAGATCCTATATAAAGGGCCTTTAAGAAGGCAATTACTTGGTGTCAAATCAATTGAGTGCTTTACCTAATAGTGCAAAGGAATCCTAGTAGGTGAGGAAAATATGCCTTTGTGTTCTACTATTTTGTCCACTTGCTTCAATTGTGTAGAGAGACCTCATGCAAATGTTTTGGTGGTTGCAGTGATCTTCTGTTCACCTTCTGATCAGACCATAATTGATCCAAAAAGGATCCATAGAAGGCTAAGAACAACTCAGAACTCGTAGAGGCAACTTAGGACACTCAAAATAACCTCAGTAGACAGGGAAAGGGAAAAAATTCAGAGTTCTCAAAACTCAGTGAATGTGACATTATCATGAAGAGAACATTGTAAGCTTACTAACAACACAAAAAACTCATCAAATGGAGTTACAGATTGAAAGATATTCATGGTCAAAGTTTGGTCAACCTAGCCTAATCAGCAGGGGATGAGTTAGCATCCTTACTGTTGACGTCAACATCTATACATATGATGTCAACATCCATACAACACACATGGCAGGATTTATAGGTGACACATGTCATGTTGATGTCATCATGACATCAACATGGTGATGTGGCAGCACTAGAGGTTTCCATGTGTATCCCATATTTGGCACTTCTGGACCAATCCGTGGACCAATAGGACTTTTCCATGTGGCAATCCATATGGTCCATATAGTGACGTGGCATGGAGATTTGGCAGTGACATGGAATCCATACGATGAAGTGGCACTAACATGGCATGATGATAGAGTAGTGGATGACATAGCCGAATGGGAGGCTACTACATGGCAGTGGGAAAATGCCCAATGACATCCTGTATCTGAATTTTGAAAAAAATAATGGATTGGCGGGTCCGCCAAATCTGGCGGACCATTCCAAATCTGACCACGTTCTAATCATTAGAGAATTGGATAGAGCCACCGCCAAAGTTGGTGGAACAACATTGGTA
>JASDQU011175993.1:0-17476 GCA_032191745.1 Picea mariana
CACTCAGTAATTTCTTTGGGTTGTATCAAATAAATCCCCGAGGTAACTATTTCAACCAACTTTAGATTGCATTCTGACCTATACAACCAGAGAGGGCTCTCTCATATGTCTAATGACTGGTAATAACCCAAATGTTTCATCAAGCAATGCACAGAGGTTAGATTTTGCAATAGGACAAGTTTATTTTTGTCTTAAAAGGGATGGTAGGACAAGCAAGAGAGAAAGTACCATTGGGCAATGGAGTCAAATTCTGAAAACGAGAGAAACAAATGATTAGGTGACTAAACTTGAGAAGATAAAGGCTAAATAAGCAACAGTATTTTAGTTAAAAATCGTTGTGTGTGGTGAGAGAAAAATACATGAAGCAACTCGGAGCACCGTTGGGGATGAATTCGGAGTTCACTTAGAAGAAACACAGTCGTCTAAATGGCGCGAATCTAGAGCACCATGCGGTGAATTCTAGATTCGAATCATGTTCCTATTTAGAAAAAAATACAAATATGAATATAAAGAACACAGGAAAGCGCATATGCAAAGAGAGAATACAATACATCAAACTGTCACCATTAGAATCTTTTCATCAAAGCTTCAGGAGCTTTGCATTAAGTTTCAGTCGAATTCAAAAGCTACATTCAATAGTCACTGTCTACACTATTTTGCCAACCAACCCCTTTTACATAAAAATATCCCCATATATAGAAAACTAATGTCACCCTTGGCTGCTAGGGTCGAACTACTCTCTCCTAGAATTATGGATCTGATTTCTTTGAAAGAGAATAATAACTTCAATGGATTTACTAAAAATAGAAAACCCAACTTTGCCAAATCATAATCGTAACTGAAATATTCTTTACAATAATTTATCATGATCAAAATTTGACCATATGGTTGTGATAATTCATCATGTGCATTTTTGGACACTCTATCACCCCTGCATAGCAAGTCTGCTACGCAACAGTAACCTATAGCAAAAACGTAGCGGATTGCATAGAAAACTGAAAAAATAAGTGTTAAATATGATATCATATATCACTAATAAAAAACTATTTTCCAAAACTTAGAGATTTTTTTGTATATAATCGCGTTATAAAGAAAACCCTCTCTCGGTTTCTTTAAATTCATCTCCAACTGGCAGGACTACATGTCGCAAAAACATGTCTTGGACAAGAAATCATAAAAACTAAAAACTAGGGCTCAAATATTCCTTTGTATCTCCCAAAATATGAATTTGATTTAAACTCTGAGAGAGGTTTTTATTATTTGGTTTGTCCTCAACAAAAAACTCTTGTGGATTTTCAAAATTCCTCTTCAGTTGGTCATAAATTCATATTGAAGTTTACCACTAAACCAGTCATTTGCGCAGAGCGACCTGCAGCCTGTGCATAGGAAAATCCTCTATGCAAAATCATCCTCTGCACAACAAAATCCTTTGTGCGATAGAATCCTTTGCATGACAAAATCCACTGCACGATGACATCCTCTGCACGACAACATCCTATGCGTGATAGCATCCATTGCGCGACGAAATCCACTGTGCGATGACATCCTCTACACAACAACATCCTATGCGTGACATCCCACTATGCGACAACATCCTATGCATGGCATCCCACTGCGCGACGAAACCCACTGTGCAACGAAATCCACTGCGCGATGAAATCCTCTACGTGGAAACCCTCTTTGTGATGAAATCCACTACGCGACAGAATCCTTTGCGTGGTGAAGTTCTCTATGCAGCGCATAGCAAATTTTGTAATGCGCAGTTGCAAATGGAAATGGAAATAATAAATGATAAGCTTCCTTTTGAAACTGACCCTTGGAGATGTTAGATGATGCCAGGCATAAAAACAATATGGGTGCTAACAGGCATGACTTTGCAAATGGTTGACAAACCTCTAACCTTAGCTATGAAAATCATGGTGCTAACATATCAAACAACATCATTCCATTGTGGGGGAAATATAGCACATGTTATATTTCCATCTTACACAAGTGCATATGGAACAACATTATTCCATTGTGTGGGAAGATAGTGTGTGATAGGTTTCTCTCATGCACAAGAATAAGAGCATCTCGAACAACATCATTCGACCATGGTGAAAAGCTAGTGTATGCTAGCATTTCCTCTTGCAAAAGAACAAGTACATATATAATAACACCATTCCACCATGGGGGAAATCTAGTGTGTGATATCTTTTTCTCTTGCACAAGCACAAGCACATATCAAACAACATCATTCCATTCTGGGGGAAATCTAGCACATGCTAGATTTTCATCTTACACAATTGAATCTCGAATAACATCATTCCATTGTGGGAGAAAGCTAGCGCATTCTAGCTTTGTATTTTTCACAAGCAAAATCATACCTCAAACAAGGTCATTTGACCATGGCGAAAATCTAGTGCATGCTAGCTTTACCTCTTGCCAAAGAACAAGTACATATATAATAACATTATTCCACCATGGGGGAAAGCTAGTGTGTGCTAGCTTTCTTTCTTGTACAAGCACAAGTGCATATCGAATAACATCATTCCAACGTGGGGGAAAGCTCCATGTGATAGCTTTCCCTCCTTCACAAGAACAGGTTTGTCTCAAAAAACATCATTCTGAAGTAGGTAAAAGCTAGTGCATGCTATCTTTCCCTCTTGCAGAAGGACAAGTGCATCTCAAACAACATCATTCCAATGTCTAGGAAAGCTAGCGCATGTTATCTTTCCCTCTTACAAAAGTGTAAGCAGATCTCGAAAAAACATCATTTCAAATTGGGGGAAAGCTAGCGTGTTCTAGATTTCCCTTTTTCCCAAACACAAATGAATCTCCAACAACATCATTTCATTGTGTGGAAATCTATTTCATGTCAAATTTCCATGTTGTGTAAGCACAAGCGCATCTTGAACAACAACATTCCATTGTGATGGAAATCTAGCGTGTGCTAGCTTTCCATCTTGCACAAGTGCATCTCAAGCAACATCATTCCATTGTGGGGGAAAGCTAGTGTGTGCTAGCTTTCTCTCTTGTGCAATCATAAGCATATCTTTAAAAACATCATTCCATTGTGGGGGAAATCTAGAACGTGCTAGCTTTCCATCTTGAACAATTGCATCTAGAAAAACATCATTCAATTTTGGGGGAAAGATAGTGTGTGTTATCTTTCTCTCTTGCACAAGCACAAGCACATATCGAAAAAAATCATTCAACCATGGCGGAAAGCTAGTGCATGCTAGCCTTACCTATTGCAAAAGAACAAGTACATATATAATAATACCATTCCATTGTGGGGGAAACCTAGGGCATGCTAGCTTTCTCTCTTGCGCAAGAACAATCACATATCGAACAACATCATTCCATTGTGCGGGAAAGATAGTGCGTCTTATATTTTCATCTTACACAAGTGCATCTCGAACAAAATCATTCCATGTGGGAGAAATCTAGTGCACGCTAGCTTTGTCTCTTGCACAAACACAAACACACCCCGAACAACATCATTCAACCATGGCGGAAATCTAGCGCATCTTATCTTTTCCTCTTGCAAAAGAACAAGTACATATGTAATAAGATCATTCCACCATCGGGGAAAGATAGTGTGTGCTAGCTCTCTCTCTCTTTCACAAGAACAAGCACATCTCTAACAACACCATTCAACCATCTAGTGTATGCCATATTTTCTTCTTGCAAAAGCACAAGTACATATCTAATAACATCATCCCATCATGGGTGAAATCTAGGGTGTGATAGCTTTCTCTCTTGCACAAGCACAAGAGAATATAGAACAACATCATTCAACCATGGAGGAAATCTAGCGCATGCGAACTTTTCCTCTTGCAAAAGAACAAGTACATATATAATAACATCATTCCACCATTGGGGAAAGCTGGTGCATGCAAGCTTTCTCTCTTGCACAAACACAAGCACATATCGAACAACATCATTCCATTGTGGGGGAAATCTAGCGTATGCTAGATTTCCGTATTACACAAGTGCATCTCAAACAACATCATTCCATTGTGAGAGAAAGTTAGTGTGTGCTAGCTTTGTTTCTTGCATAATCACAAGCACACCTCGAACAACAACATTTGACCATGGCGGAAAGCTAGCTCATGTTGGTTTTTCCTCTTGCAAAAGGACAAGTGCAAATATATTAAAACTCATTCCACCATCGGGGAAATCTAGTGTGTGCTATATTTCTCTATTAAACAAGAACAAGCACATCTCGAACAACATCATTCGACCATAGGGGAAAGCTATCACATGCTAGATTTTCCTCTTGCAAAAGCACAAGTACATATCTAATCACATCATTCCACCATGGCGAAAAGCTAGTGGGTGCTAGATTTCTCTCTTGCATAAGCACAAACAAATCTCCAACAACATCATTCCACCATGGTGGAAAGCTAGCACATGTTAGATTTACCTCTTGCAAAAGAACAATTGCATATCAAATAAAATCATTCCACCATGGGGGAAATCTAGCGTGTGATATCTTTCCCTCCCTCACAAGCAGAGGTTCATCTTGAACTGTTATGAGGAAAATCTCTCTATGGCTAGGGTAAACCACAACAGATGGAAATCACTGCAGAAATCAACTCAATCCCAAAAAAATGTTATATAAACTAATATGCAAGCGAGATAAGAAAGAGGCCTACCTTGTCCAGATGTTCGATGAAGTCCATCATTGAGCACTTTTCCCAAAGCTATAAACCTTCAACTAGTTCTCAAAAAACAAGAAAAGAAAGCATATGGTGATAATATAAAAGGTTAGCACATTAGATATCATAATCCATTAATATACATATAAAATCTTCCCATGGATAATAACTCAATATATTTTCAAGATATCAATTGGATGGGAAAGGAGTATTTCTATTAATAAATGATCAGCAAAAGTGAAAATGTTACAGACTTTTGTGTCGACACAGTTCGGAACTGAGAAACTAATTTCCTTCCAGTTGGGCCTCCACCACTTCAATCCTCCACCAAAGGCAAGCTCATAAGAGAGAAACAATGAGGTTCTCAATAAATAAGGGAAGAGCTTGGGGACTGAACATTGTGTTCAGAATTAAAGGACAAAGGGATGCAAACTCAATATGAAGTAAATAATTTCTCCAGAGTAACTTTTCTCTCAAAGTTGAATTCTTTCTCTTCTTTCCATAGCTCGGAATTGGCCCATTTATAGCCTTCAAAATGAAAATGAAGGGTTGAGTCGAAACTTTTCTAGCATATGGAAGGCCAAGGATCATAGATCTCTTGTCATGATATGGAAACCCGACATCAATTTTCATTTTCTGGCACATATCCCGATGTACGCGGGTTGTAGTAGAAAAGCCTACATATACGCATGTTGTATAGTGTGCAAGATGCATACATGTGGAAAAATATTTATTTTTGGCTCTGGATTTTATAAACAGGGAAGATAAGTCTACATGGGGAAATGGAAAAAGGCCTTCTGTGCAAGATTGCATAGGGTGAGGAAAATATTTCTATAACAAATGCACCCTAATGTGTGAGGTCAGAGGAGTATCTACGATGGCCAAAATACATTATAAAAAAACCAGAAGTGGAGTGATGGGGAACCAACTTGAAGAACTAGTTTCTCATTACATTCTGCATTGACTTTGCATACATGGCTGCCAATAAAATTACACTGCAGAACCATGTGAAAATATACCAAACAAGTGTTCGTGGTCATGAATAGGCAAATACAAATGTGGTTACATGCCAATATCTATCATAGTCACGATCAAGGCCCAGTAGAACCAGTCTCAAAAGAAATCTGAAGATATATGTATACAATGGAGTACAATCTGTTCTCCCATGATCACTGAAGTCATATAGGTACTATTCCAATGAAAAGGAAGCAACATCTCAGGAAATTTTCACCCACATAGTGATGTCTTCAAGTATTCTACACAATCTGCCAAGGGTGCAAGTCTGCATTATGTGAATAAAGGAGTTGAGGTAGAACATAATGAGACATCGTTTGATTATTGGTCATTGATGTACATCGTTAACAAACACAAGACAACCTACCAATAATGAAAGTAGGTATCAACACACCGAGTACTTTCTTACAAGTGTGAATAAAGGATTCGGTGTCGAACAACTGAAGAATCCATCAATCAGGATACATTGATGTATTCCCAACTGTCAATGGCGAGAGAGCCTGCCACTAATGATTGAAATCCTCCAGGTACTCATAAGACTCTAGGTCCCGATTCCAGAATAAATGAGATGAATTCGATGGAAAGAGACCCGCTGAAATGAGAGCATTAAGGCATATCTCATCAGTCAGCACGAGGTACAAAGCAGGAGCTTCATGATTTGGTGGAAATCAAACAAATAACAATTTCATTAACCAACGACCCTGTGTGTCTTTCACGTGCGCCAAGTGCAAGAGGTACACAAAAAAGACCCTCTGAATAATAGCCAATGATGAAAATTATTGACAAAGGTGAGGAAACCACCAATAAGGATAATGGCATCCAAGACACTGCACGAATCCCAATGTGTGAATATATGTCTTGTCATTGAACACAAGGGAAACCACCCACTCAATGACCAATGATGAAGTGTCTATTGTTGGGTTCAAGGTTACCTACCAATGATGAAAGTAGGACCAGGGTGCATGATAGGACTTCAGTATCATGTGATTCTAAGACACACTAAAGGTATGGTCGACATGAAAAGTCAAGAGTTCTGAGAAGTGGATGACACATGTTGATATACATCCTTTGAACAAGAGCATGAGACATATGGAGGACTCTGGTAGCATAGACCCAGTGATGAAACCATGATATGCAGGAGGCATCAATAAAACTCTCTATAGGGACTAGAAGAGTAACCAGTCGGTAGAGAAGACTCTGTAACGAGTTCAACTTCCTAAGGCCATGCTAATCCAAAAATTATGATGATGAATGGACTCAAATAGATTTGTGCTATGTTCAAAGGCGACACGGTTGTTGCCAACATAAGATAACACTCCCTTCCTGCCCGTCTTTTCTTTTTTTTCATAACAAATGAATGCTATGATGCAGAGGAGGAAACGAGTGTCGCAAGTAAGAAAAACGAGCTCCAGCAGTGGAACATACCTATGCTCAATGTAAGGAGATGAATGTGGGAGATGGACACTTGGGGGAATGTTCCCTCCTGGGTATAGGGTGTCAAATTGAAAAAGATATAAACAAGGCTCTGCTTGGTTGAGGATACAAAACTATTGAGGCAAACAGTTTATAACGCAAAGAGATAACTGGCTATAGGCTCAATACTACAAGCAAGGGCATGAGATGCAATCACAAATTAACACCAAAAAATGTCCTTTTTTATGACTTTTAGTATACTTGGTGTAAAAAAGGGATACACTTATGCCAAATAGACGTCTTTTCAAATCCAATTTACGAGTGTGAAAGAGACAAGTTCACTCGGAAATCTTTTCACTTTTTGATAACGAGTCGGAAAAGAGCTTAACTAAGACTCATGACCTTTCAAGTCCAATTAAACGAGTTTGAAAGGGACAAATCACTCAACAATATTTTCTCTTTTTGAAGACGGGTTGGAAAAGAGCTTAAATTAAACTCGGTTGGGAGTCCTCGGGGTGTAAGGCATCATGTTTATGAGTGAGAAATGAGGCTCAGCATAAAGTCATGTATTAGTTATAAGGGACTCCCGGTCCTAAGGAAAAAATCTCGGCATGGGCACCAAATGAAGAAGAGGATCTAACTAGGGCACCCATGTTTGGTAAGTTTCTACCACTTGATAATGACACGACTTATAGAAGATGGGAGGTTTTTTGTCGCAACAAATGGGTTCGTACATAGGGCATAAAAGTGACAGTTATAGGACGATGCAAAAATGCACGATGGAATGGATACCTATCCTATATGCTGGGTAGTGAAAATACCTGCCCGAGGTGATGAACGGCCTACATAACGTTGAAATCTGCAAGAGTCTCTCGCAAAAACTACAAAAAAAACAACACAATCCACCTTTGTATTAGTCCATTAGGTGAAAAAATGGCTCAAACTATAGAAAGTGGGTAAAAATTGTTTATAAATAGTAATAAAAACAAAAATTACTATACCATTTTGACAGTTTACCCAAATAGTGTGAATTGGACCAAAATACCTCTGAGACTCAAACGGCGATTGTGGGAGCGTCAAGAAACGAAATCACAAACCGTCTGGACCAGGTAAATCTACTTCCCTTCCTTTTCACTTCCAGTGGATTAAAATTTTAAATTAGGTTCCAATTTTTTAGTAATTGAGGGCGTAAAATGTAAAACTCGGTGTACGTGGGATGTCTTCAATAGGGTCACGTATACGATGGGTTATACACAACTGTGGAAACCAGAGGGTGTGTATACCCAGTCCTATACGTGACTGTAAGTGTAGTAGCTCACGTACAGGCAAGCAAATAATGAATTTTAAGGATGCTAACTCAAATTTTGACTTGTCCTTGGCAGGATGGTTATTGAATCGAGAGAAAGGGAGAATGATGAGGTCGATGTTGTTGTGGATCAAGATTCAAGGGCCCAAATGGCCTTGAATAGATGTGGTCTATATAAATTTTGGGAACTCAAAGGAATGAGGGCCCAGGTGAGGTTGCTTGAGATGATAGTGGGTTACTGGGACCCTGAGAGTGAAAGATTCAATATTGATAGGAAACCATTGAGAATTGAAGTAGAGGATATCTAATTTTTTACTGGACTATCACGTCGAGGTGATTTTGTAAGCCTCAAATCATAGGGAGAATGGAGTGGAATGAAAATCGATGAGTACATCAACGCCCACTATGTAGCAAGGACTCCTAATATCGAGAGTCAACTCCCCATCTGAGTGATAAATAACCTCAGCCTCAATATTATTGTCCTCGTATTGACTAGGATCACAGGTCCGACCTCATTGCACAAGGTATCGAGACCACTCATGTTCTATGCAGTACAGTGTATGAGACCCACCGTATATTACTGGTGTTCCTCACTACTGGAAAACATGAAAATCCCGTTGACAAAGTGCAAACATGGGAGTAATAGGAACTTTGGTTTTCCCTCTATCCTATGTAGTTTCTTCTTCGAGTGGGTTCTAGGTTTGGGACCTAGAGTCGAGATTCTTCCTAGAGGACCTCGTGATCCAACCATGGCATGGTGGACATAGGTAATGAGATGGCAGGGGGGAGGTAGGGTGCCCACACCCTATAGCAAGGATTTCTTCTATTGGTGGAAACTACAGGTCATCGCTCTGGATGACTATCCCTATGTAGGGATTGAATTCATAGGGGATCCATACATGCCACTCCCACCAAGGGCCACCTACGGTGACATAGGAATGAAAGTTTTTTTTTTTTAAATATTTCTTTCTTTTTGTATTTTTTCATAGTAGAACAAAAATATTTTTGGATTTTGCTTAAGTACTAACTAGACACTTTTGTGATACAGACATGGGTCCATGACGACCGGAAGGGTTTCCTCGACATCGATGGAGGAACCAGAGAGACGAGGCGACGAGAGGAGAAACTGAGAGAGTCCTGCAAAACATGTAGGGAAACCCATCTCATTTGACTCATAGGATTCCCATGGTTCAAGTAGAGGATCTACCTGAAGCCATGCAGCGACAGGTGGTTGGTGTACTCAGAATGTGGGTACGACTCTTTCAGCGTCTTGCAAACACCATGGTTTTTTAACATGACACGCATCTGGTGCCACAGGCGTAGATGTCATGGATATTGTAGTACCGGTTGTATATGTATTGAGGGTATTAGCCCCAATTTTGTACTATAAACACCATATTTTGAAATATATATAAAAATGGATCTTCGGCTTTACTTATATTTTACAATGTGTACATTGAGATGGTTTTCTTTTCTTTAGTTATGTGACAAATGCCAATCTAAAACGAAATTAGCATAAGCATAGGATACATGGTTAGAACTTATAGGAATGTGATCATATGTAATAAAAACAAATTGTCATTCTAAAATACATACCCGTAGGAATCATCGGAGTAAAGTAGGATCACGCACATGGTATCTGCCATTCAACTGACATACTAGTAACTGGGAATCCAGGTGAACCTATAACGAGCGAATACCATGTGAGATAGCATCGCGTAAAATTTCTATAACGGCGCTATATTTGGCCACATTATTCGTGGATGGCCCTAGGCATACACCATCTAAAGACACCAGTAGACTCTCAGGTGAGTAAACCACCCAAGTAGTGGAAGCCAAGTTCTGTGTGTGACGGCTGGCTCCGTCTACGAATCCTAGGTAGATCGAAGACTCCGTTGACATCTTCCAACCAAGTGAAAACTCGATAAGCAAGTTGAAGATGAAAAGAAAAGGGAAAAGATATATACACTAAATTACATTAGTATACAAAGAGTTCTTCCCAAGCCAGGGGCTCAATCGTAATACCTTTTCAAGTAGAGCCCATTCCTGGGCTCAACCAACATATTCCCTTCATAATCCTCTAACTCATAGGCTCCTTTTTCTAAAACACATCACACGATATAAGGACCGTGCCACATGGGTTTAAACTTTCCTACCCCCAGTGGTTCTTTGGCTTGATCATACAAGAGGACCAATTCACCCTCAATGTACAACCAAGGACAGACAGACTTATCATATTGTACCTTGACACATCTTTTGTTTTCCTCAATATCCCTAGATGCATCTCGACACTGCTTGTCAAGACTCTCTAGGTGTACAAGGCATTGCTTGAGATCAAAAGTGTCAGGTAGGAGCGCGACTGCCAACTTAAGATAAGGGATTTTTCATTCAATAGGTAAGATTGACTCCACACTGTGTACTAACTAAAAAGGGGAAAAACCGATGGCAGTCTTGACCAAGGTTCGATATGCCCAGAATGCAGGATATAGCATAATATGCCAGTTGGACTTACTCTGGCTAACAGTTTTTTGCAAAATGGTCTTGAGAGACTTGTTGATGGCCTCTACTTGTCCATTTTCCTAGGGGTAATAAGGAGAATAATGACCATGCCTAAACCCTAACTTAGATGTTATTTCTTCCATCATTTCATTCTGAAAGTGATTTCCATGATCAGTGACAACCTCACTCGAGATACCGAACCGGGTGAAAATTAGTCGACTACCATGATAATGTGTTTATTCCCCCAAGCCAAAGTTGTATTGCAATCCACAAAGTCTACCCCCCACTTGGTGAAGGGACCGATGGTAATGACTGGATGAAGAGGGGTTGGATGTGAGTGCATTTTTCGAGTGAACACCTGGATGGGGTGACATTTATTAACCACTTCAACACAATCGTTAAAGATAGTAGGCTAGAAATAACAGACTCGCAAATTTTTTTGGGTTGTCACAAGCTCGGATAGATGACCACCACAAGCCCCACGATGGAAATCGTTCAGAATAGACTTGGCCTCTCTGTGAGTTAAATAATGACGCAATATATTGTCTATTCCTCGATGATACAAAGTGTCACCGATGATAGTATACTTCTTAGCTTGGTACCTTACACATCGTCAGTCATCTCGTGAGAGATGCTGAGGGAACTTCAAAGTTTGAAGATAGAGACAATTTTCTCCATACCAGGGGTCAGAAAACGAGACAAGAAAAATGTGTTCATCCACAAACAAATCAACATGGATAACATCCTCATCTAATTGTGGAAAATCAGATATTAACTCTGTGAAGACTAGTGATTTCTTAGATTTCACTGAAGTGAAATCGAGATCAAACTCTTGAAAAATGACAATCCATTTATTATATATTCCCCCTATGATACGCTTGGTAAGGATGTATTGAAATAGATTGACATCGGAAACCACAGTAGTCTTGCAAAATAATATATTTCAACATGAGAATAATTAAGCTCAGGACGAACTAAGTTTCGACTAAGATAGTAGATGACGTGCTCACAGAGCTCATCATCCTCCTGAACCAGTTCCATACCAATCCTCTCCTCATATGTGGCGACGTAAAGAAAGTAATCTCTACTATAGTCAGGGGACTTCGGTAGAGTTGTTGATACCAAGGCTTTCTTCAAAGAATCTAAATACTCCTGGGCTCGCTCATCCCAGATAAAAGGGGTTTCCTTCTTCAAAAGACGCATGAAACCCTTAGTGATATTGGCATAATTCACTATAAACCAACGTAAAAAATTAGCTTTCCCCTGCAAACCTTGAAGTTGTCTAATCATGCACGGGGGAGGCAATCGAAGTATTTCCTCAACCTTTAATGGATCCACCATGATCCGAGTCTCAGAAACTAGAAAACCCAAAAGATGACTAGACTTAACGCAAAAGATGCACTTGTGAGGGTTCAACCAGATTCTATAGTAACGACATATTTCAAAAAAAATTCGAAGGTGCATAAATTGATCAACTCTCTTACGAGAGTGAACAGCAATATCATCAAGGTAATCTTCGACTATGTGCTTAAGATCATGAAAAGAGAAAGTCATGGAACGCTGGAAGGTTGCTCCAGCATTTTTAAGGAAGAAAGGCATTTTCCGGTATGCGAAAGTACCCAAAGGAAAAATAAATGTCATATTGTGTTGATCCTCAGGTTTAATTTGAATTTGGTTATACCCTGAAAAATCCATCCATAAAAGAAAATACTTTGCTTCCCGCACACTCGTCGAGAATCTGATCTATGAAAGGTGTCAGGAAGTTGTCTTTAGGACAGGCCTTGTTCAGGTCACGAAAGTTCATACACACATGGATGGTTCCTTATTTCTTATTCATGGGAATGGGATTGGATACCCATTCAGTCAAAGGAACCGAGTAGATGAAGCCAGCATTAAGTAGCTTCTCCACCTCTGCCTTAATAGCAGGGGCCTTCTGTGGGTTGATAGCTCTATGACATTGTTGAACAGGTTTAGCATCCGGATACATTATAATCTCATGCTCGACAATACGAGGGTCGATTCCTAGAATCTCTTCATATGACCAAGAAAATACATCTCGGAATTCCTTGAAGAATTCGGTGTAGATCAGGATTTCTTCTGGCGAACAATCCACACTGATATGTACATTTTCAATCTTGCCAGGGGTACAAGAGATATTGATCGTGACAGTAGGATAAATACTCACCATGTTTCCTTCGGCATAAATGTCGTGTGTATCAAGTGGAACTACGGCGTGACCAACTATCTCACTCAAGTAGATCGAAATTCATCTTGCTCGATTCTTTCAAGCTCTAGGAGAAAATAAGAGCGGTGATGCATATCATCCCAAGGTCTGTCAGAACCATGCATGGCTTTGATGATAGCTTTGTCTGAAGGCAAATTATCATCGAGGCAATCATGTGAAAAAGATAACGAAGTGGCCCACATGGGCCTAAGAACGAGATCCTCATCGTCCATCGACGAGGTAATAGGATCGGGATCGGTGGAAGAGTCAAGAACATATTGATACGCAATCTTTATTGTTGATAGTGGCATGGCCATTCCAGCATGCAACTGACCTTCACAAGACAAATTCGGGGAAGGTAGGGTCCATGGATCATTAAAATAAGAAGTGCGGAAAGGAATGGATCTCTCTGTCAAGACGAGCCTACTGGACATGGCATAAAGGTGGCTACTCGGTGTCGTGAAGTCAAAAGTACCCATAATGGAAGAATACATTATGACACTGATATTCTCAGTTGTCAACTAAGAATTGTCGATCACAGGGATCGACGGTTCAATAGATGCATTAGGAATAAAGTATGCAAAGGATAATTGGTTTATCATCACGATATTCCCTTCATGAGGAAAATAAAGAGTACGGGAGAGGGACGATGCGACGGTGACCATAGCATAGTTCCAATTGTGTCCTAGTAACAATTTATAATCAAGAGGCGCATCAACTACCTCGACCGTCTTCCCACCTAACTGGACCGGAAAGGTGGGAAGAATATCGTGAGGGCCAAAGGAATGACCGTCAAAAGCAGTCAACATGTTCGATGACTTAGAAAGAGTCAGAGAACCGAGAGCTTTCCAACAAATCAAGGACATCACACAAGTGGTAGTGCCTTCATCAACAACTGTGTGTTTGATGGTATACTTTGCGTACTCCACATGGATTTGGAAAGCCACATGGTAAGGCAAGTGAGGCTTCACATATGTGACGTCCAACTTGATGACTTTTGAGCCACTGGGTTCTAGAGATGCTAAAGCAGATAGTAAGGCAATCCTCTATGAAGGACATGTTTGGAGCACATCCAAAGCCGACATCGCACAAGGGGTTTGACCTAGGTCCTCAACAATAGAGTAGTTCTTGGTGGCTCTAGAATTTGGATTGTGGGTAGAGCGCTTGAGTACTCATTTTGGAATATGAGGCGGTGGCTCTGGTTTCTCAATATGTAAAGTTGTCTCTGGAGGAGGAGGAGGAGATTCTAGACCAAAAATATCTTGTGAAGATCTATAATCTCAAGATCGAGTGGCTACATTAACTTTCGCATCAACCATATTGATACATAAGCGGTCGCCATCTTGCAACAACGAGTTTTGACTCCCACCAGTCGCATTTTCGGCGTTTGACAAACTCGAGGCCAAGTGTTGATTATGTGGGAATGGATTCGTCAGCACGGCAGGCAGTACATATAATAGCCTTGCAGCTTCTACAAGTTTGGGGCATAAATGGGTAAGGCGATCATTTGTGAAAATCTTATAGGGAAAATTCACCTTATGTATTTCTCATTTTCCCTCTACAACATTATTATTCGTTTTCTCATTATTACCATTGTCCTTGGGTTTATTATTATTTTTCCCACCCTTACAATTATTATGTCCTTTCTTCTTATTCTTGCCTGGTTTTTGGTTACCATTTGGGTTGGTCGACGATTGCACGGAGTGTACATCCACCGACTAAGTGGGGTTGGAAGACACAAACAAAGTTGGCCCTCTAGTAGACTAGTTTAGAGACAACTCTTTCATATGGCTTGTCACCAATTCTGTGGACTTTACATTGGCGGTACCTACAATGCCATCGGCATGAGGTCTAGGATTTTTTCTAGGGTCGTAAGTTGGTCGCGGTGTGTTTGGAAGAATGTGGTATAACATCCCAGACTAAGCATATATGAGATCTAACAATTGGTATTTAAAGATCGCTTCTTCCTCAGTGGAAACCCTGGTTGTTGCAACATCCTTTGAGATAGGAGGGTGAAAATAATTAAGGAATCATTATGAAATAAAGGCTAGGGGTATAGGAGTCTTAATCAACCTCTTCTGTCTACACCACTCTTGGATATGATCCAAGATATGAGTGGTAGTGTCCTAACGTAAAGTCGACAGAATATCTAGGCCAACATCGTAACGAATCGGAAATTGGAAGTGGTTAAGAAAGAACAATACCATCTGACTAAAGGTCCCATATGCCCCCCTAGGTAGCTCAATATACCATTTTGCAACAACTCTAATAAGGGTGCGTTGAAACAATCTTAATCGAATATAATCATCATTAAGGGAATTTGAGGAGCACCATAGGTGAAAGGTAGTAATGTGATCACCAGGATCCTCGCCATTCTTACCCTTGAACTTTGGGATGTCCAAGGGAATATTGGTGGGGACGGGGGTTCATGTAGGATCATGACTCACAAGGTCATTCATTAACTTAGACAAGTCTGGCAGATTACGCATGGCCAGAAAAGGGAGACGGGGTTGCGACATCTGGCCCCAAACTCCCGAGAAAGATTGTGCTTGAGGAACTGCAGCTCATCCAAGGTTTTGGTAAGCACCATGGCCCTGTCTGGGATTATAAAGGCCTCTTCCAGGATGATTCATAAGAGGTTCGTTGGGAATCATTCCAGTAGGACTGTTTTGTTGGGGGTTATAAAATTTTCCCCCAACCGGATTGGATCCGGGTTCGGGTTTTCCCAAAGCATGAAAATGACCTCCTCAGGGTGGGAATCCAGAGGATATAAGTGGATTCATCATGCCAAATGTATTGGTTGGAATCGGCACCAAGGAGGTAGGGGTATAGGATGGAACATGAGCAGAAGCATGTATGTTAGGTTGGTTGTTCCACCCAGAAGCAGGATGATTAGACCCGAGGTTAAAAGCAGGAATGCCTCCCATATTAGGAGTCATTTGAGGGATTTGAGAACCACCAAACGAAAAATGGAGTGTAGGGAGGTGTATTTCCCCCAAGCCCAATCCTCGAATTAGGGCCAGCAGCTGGGATGGTGCTCGAAAACTGCGAAGTAAAGTTTCGCATACCATAAGAAAAAGGACTAGAAGCCATAGGGATGGATTGAACATTATATCCCGGTGAGTGTCCAAGAGACCCAAAAGGGTTCGAGGCAAGAGATTGAGCATTCACTATAGGCCGAGCCATAGTAATGATAGGTACCTCTGGCACTACAACCATTGTGGTTACAGGAGTCGAAGGGGTGCCATTAACTATAGTGGGTGTGGGAGTCAAAGGGCTCCCAGTGTTCTGAAGACTAGGTTAAGTACTCATCCTTGTAGAATCACAAGTCTGAAAAGACTCGAAATATTGTGGTAATTTTAACAAGTGACAGGACCGGTGGGGACGTTGTTCTGATTCGATGATGACTTAAGACTATAAATATGAACAATCAATCCTAATTCCAACTAGTAATCAAAGAGCACACCAAAATTCAAATGACCAATATGCACACAAACGGGGTAAAGTGGCTGAGAGTGGTATCCCTCCCTAATGAAGGTATGTCTCACCCAAGAGGGGCCTGAGACTCCCTGCTAAAGATAGGAGGTAACAGAATCAATTATAAGGGACCTCGTGGGCTTAACAACCAGTCAATCAAATAACCCCGAAGAGGTAATCCTCCATAAAGGTTGTGTTTTTTCCGACCCTTATCTGACCCAGGGTACCTGCAGAATAACCGATGTAGGTAACCTATGAGACACCTAAGTCAAGCAACTAATAAACCATTGTATAACTGATGCATAGGTGAGCAGTCATAAGTCAAGTCTGTCGTATGGGCAGGGTAGAAAAGCTCAAAACCTTTAAAGTATTGCCTCTCACAGAGGTAAAGGCACTAGCAAGATCCCCAGATATGAATAGATCCCAATAAATATCTCTGACACTAGGAAGGTATCAGGGGGATATCCCTTCAACTAACTCTGCGTGACCTCGTGATTAACTCATATGTGAGCAGAGCTTCTTGATCTTACCAATTATACAATGGATTTCTCCACTCCATGTCTCTCCATGCGACCTCGTGACTAACTCTGGTGTGAACCGGAGCCTCCTAATCTTACCAATTATACAATGGATTTCTCCACTCCCTGTCTCAAACACATATGTTGATTCAATTTCCTTGGAGAAGTTTACTCACAAAATCCTATTCCAAGGCACTAAATCCTAAGCTATTTTTTGCACCCTAGAAAATAAAATTGTGACTAATCAATTTTAAATTATAACGTTAATTTTAGTGGTCGTGATTACTCAAAAAGGTATGGTAGTGAAACTCATGGTGTTATGACTCTAGAAGAAAAGTAAATATGAAAATAATGCAAAGTCCTAACTTTAACTTTCAAT
>JASDQU011175995.1:31942-42496 GCA_032191745.1 Picea mariana
TGAACTCGCCCCTATCACAACCAACTCAGCTAGCAAAGAGAAAACTGAACCCCAATGAATAGATACAACCTAGTAATAGGAAAATCGTCCCGCATACGACTAAAAATCAGCCACAAAGTAAGAAAACTCAACCACAATGAAGCACAATGAAAGATTTGAGTGATCTTCCCTCCAATATTAGCTAGGGTGAATAGTATCACCACCGAAACCAATATTTCTCTATAGTTTTTCATCCCAAGAGCCAAGAGCCAAAATCCACAAGATCTCTTCAAATTCTTCTTTGCAAAATAAGTCATGAATGAATGAGAGAGTGTACCACCATTCTCTTTATAAACCTCAAGTGACTTTTCCTCTCCACCCAAAATAACATAAAATGACATTATAAAGCTTTTAGTCATTTTCTCTCAAAAGTCATTTTTTAACCCTTTTAATTTAAGTAATTAATTAAAGTCAAATTTAATGTTTATTCTCTCCCAAATTGACATTAATTAAATAATTCACTTGCTCCAACTATAACCCATGGGAATTAAATAGGATATTAATTCCTCTTAGGAAATCAAGGGGAAAGGGACATCATAGTTATCCTTTCCTGAGATTTCTTGTCCTCAAGCAATTGTAAATTGGGATGATGGAAGATCTTATCACCTTCCCACATGGTATCCTCCACCGATAAATCTATCCACCTTATGAGGTACTCTCAGATCACCCTGTTTCTCAATATCCTCTCCCTGACCTCCAAAACCTTCTTAGGAACCAACACCAAATGTCCCTCCTCATCCAATGGGGGTAATTCTGCTAAATAAGTGACCTATTGTTCTAATGCCTTCTTGAGGTATGAAACATGGAATACATTGTGGATCTTATTTATTCCCGAAAACTCCAACTCATAAGCTACCTCCCCTAGTCTTCAAACAACCCTATAGGGACCATAAAAGCATGGTTTAATTTTTTCATCACCACTTTTCTTCAGTGAATAATGTTTGTATGGCTGTAATTTCAAAAATACCAAGTCCCCCACCTCAAAAATGTGCTCAACCCTGTGCCTATCTGCATAAATATTCTATTGATTCTCAAAAGTGTGCTCAACCATGTGCCTATATACATAAATATTCTATTGATTCTATGCCATCTGTAAATTTTCCTTGAGAGTATTGAGGATGTCTTAACTCTTCTGTATCCAATCCTTATCTTTGGGGGCCCTGCTATGTCCAAATTCCAAATAAAAAAATGAAGGAGCATCGTAGCCATACAATGCTCGAAATGGGGTCATACCAATGGACATGTGATAGTTGGTATTATAACAATGTTCTCCCAAATTCAACCACTTAATCCATTCCTTTTATTAGATAGAGACATAGTTACACAAATACCCCTTGCGACACTTATTCATGATCTCTGTTTGACCGTCTATCTGGGGGTGGTAACTAGTGCTAGGATTCAACTCTATGCCAACAAACTTGAACAACTCATACCAAAATGCACTGAGGAATTTGTTGTCTTTGTCACTGAAAATGTACTTCAACAACCCATGGATTCTGAATACCTTCCTGAAGAACAACTCTGCTACCTATGCTTCCTTGTATTCTAGGGAAATGGAAAAGAAATGTGCGAACTTGGTCGACTGATCAATCACCACATATATGCAATTTTTTCCCTATAATGGATATAATAACCCTGCATGATGAGTCTTCTCTAACTTGTTTTTCTAACAAGTCATACACTCCCTCACATGTCTCAATAAATAATCTTTGAGTCCCTTCCAAGGGAACCTCTCGATGATATTCCTGTAAGTTTTAAAGTACCCGGGATGGCCTATCAGAAGCATATAATGCATAGCCCTCATAATTTTCTCCTTGAGAGTGGAATCAGGGACTAACTATATGGGGTCCTTGTAGTAGACAATACCATAAAACACCTTGTACCTATCATCCTATATGATGTCATCCATCAACTCACAAGAAAATTTGTTCTTGGACTACTCTACCAAGAGATGGGATTTCCAGTCGACTGAAATTTCTGCAAGTGAACATATATTGGGCTTCCTAGAGAGAGCATTAGCAACAACATTTTTCTTGCCTTTCACATACTCAATATCAAATTCATATTCTTTCAATTTGCTGACCCACTTATGTTGCCTCAAATTTAAGTCTTTCTGCTCCAAGAAGTACCTAAAATTGTTGTGGTTATTCTTAACCACAAATGTTTCACCTACCAAGTACTGTCAGAATTTCACCTAAGCATGCATGATGGCGAGCATTTCCTTTTCGCAAATGGAATATAGAATCTATGAATATGTGAGTTTCCTACTCTTATATGATATCATATGTCTATGCTACATCATAACTGCTCTAATTCCTTCACTCGAAGCATCACACTCAAGCACAAAGGGTTGAGTATAGAGGTAGCATAGACAATCTAGTTTCTATAGAGATAGTGGAGAAGTTAGGATTGTAGAGGATGGCACATCCTACTCCATACAAAATATATTGGTTTCAGAAAGGACACCAAATTATGGTAAGTGAACAATGTAAATAAAAAAATCAGATTGGTGGTTACAAGGATGAAATATTGTGTGATGTAATGCTTATGGATGTATTTCATATCTTGTTGGGGAGACCATGGAAATATGATAGGAAAGTTGTGCATGATTGAAGAAGAAAAAATTATACTATTGAAAAGGATGGACAAAATCATGTGTTGTTTCCATTGAAAGATGAAGGAGATAAAGGAGAAGTTGGTCAAAGTGTGATATTGATGACTGAAAAGGAGTTGCTGTAGGAAATCAAGAAGGACGAGGAAGTAAAATTTGCTTTGATTGGTAAGACTAGAGTAGTAATTACCAATACACATTTAAATGATTTACATGCTAAAATTCAAGCATTATTATATGATTTTGTTGATATCATAGTTGATGAGTTTCCTAATGCCTTACCACCCATAAGAAGCATTAGCCATCACATAGACTTGATTCCAGCGGTAGGTATACCAATCAAAGATGTCTACAGGATGACATCAAAGGAGAATGAAGAGATCATAAATCAGATTCAAGAGCTATTGGATAAGGGATTGATCAGAGAAAGTTTAAGTCCTTGTGTTGTTCCTACTTTTTGAGTCCAAAGTTTAATACCCCTAGGCCGAACCCCAAGTGTACATATAAAAGTAAATGGACATATAGGTTGGTGAGCTAGGATATTTTGGGCCAGGGTGCTTGTGTGGTTATTAGGCCGAAAAGCCTAGATGCTAAAGGCCAACGAGATTATTTTTGTAATATGTAAACAATCATATTATTAATTTAGTACATTAATATTGCAGACCAACCCACAAATGAGTTTGGGGGGATAAAATCCATTAGGAATATGTTGTCTCTGTCACTGAAAATATACTTCAACAACCCATGGAGTTTGAATACCTCCATGAAGAAAAACTCTGCTACCTATGTTTCCTTGTATTATGAGGAAATGGAAAAGAAATGTGAGAACTTGGTCAACCGATCAACCACCACATATATGCCATCTCTACCCTGTACCTTTGGTATACCTGTGATGAAATACATGGAAATGCTTTACCACTTCTACTCCAGGATGGGAAATGGCTATAATAACCCTACAGGATGAGTCTGCTCTGACTTGTTTTGGTAAAACATCATACACTCCTTCACATGTCTCAATACATCATATTTGAGTCCCTTCCAAGAGAACCTCTCCATGATCTTCCTGTAAGGTTTAAATGCATTTTTATTTCCTTTCAAATACTCAATATAAAATTCATATGCTTGCAATTTTTTGACCCACTTATTTTGCCTCGCGTTTAATTCCTTCTACTCCAATAATTACCTAAAATTGTTGTGGTTATTCTTAACCAAAAAATTTCTAGCTACCAAGTACTGTCTGAATTTCACCAAAGCATGCATTATGGAAAGCATTTCCTTGTCGCAAATGGAATACAGACTCTTTGAATATGTGAGTTTCCTACTCTTGTATGCTATTATATGTCTATGCTACATCAAAACTACTCTAATTCCTCCACCCGAAGCATCACACTCAAGCACATAGGGCTGAGTATAGCGGTAACATATACAATCTAGTTTCTACAGAGATGGTGGAGAAGTTAGGATTGCAGAGGATGGAACATCCCACTCCATACAAAGTATTTTGGTTGCAGAAAGGACACCAAATTTTGGTAAGTGAACATTCTAAAGAAACAATTCAGATTGGTGGTTACAAGGATGAAATCTTGTGTGATGTAATGCCTATGTATGTCTTTCATATCTTATTGGGGAGACCATGGCAGTATGATAGGAAAGTTGTGCATGATTGAAGAAGAAAAACTTATACTCTTGAAAAGGATGGACAAAAGCATGTGTTGTTGCCATTGAAAGATGAAGGAGCTAAAGGAGACGTTGGTCCAAGTATGATACTTATGCATGGAAAGGAGTTTCTGTAGGAAATAAAGAAGGAAGAGGAAGTACAATTTTCTTTGATTGGTAATCCTAGATTAGTACTTACCGAAACAAATTTAAATGATTTACCTGCTAAAATTCAAGCATTATTATATGAGTTTGTTGATATCATAGTTGATGAGTTTCCTAATTCCTTACCGCTCATAAGAAGCACGACAAGTTTTAATATTTAGGAATTTTATTTATTGTTTTTCAGATCATCACCCTCGCTAGGTAGAATGCCCTGCTGCCAGCAAGCCTGTTCATTACTCCAACGAGTTTACCTAGTCATACCATAGGCCAGTACCCACTGCAAGTAGACCTATTCAGTATCCCAATGGGTTAGCCTCTTACACCCTTTTACTGTAGAGACTTGTCCACCATCTTTTAAGATTTGTGTATAAATATTTCTTTTTGCAAGAAGATGGGTAGGCAGCTCTGAAATTTTTTATTTTGAGCTGAGATGGTATTTAAGTTAGAGGATGACTCTTCTTTATGTATTCCTTATAGATTGTCTTGATGTAAGGGATACTTAAGTGGACATAGCCTATCTAAAGATATGGTATAATCAAGAATTTTTAGTGTGTAGTGGATGGTACCATTGGAAAAGAGCAGAAAGGTATCTTCAGGCCCTACTCACTTTTTTTTTTTTTTAAAGTTATATGATGTTTCCATGGCTAACCGCTAATCATACCTTCTTGCTACTCTTTCGTAAAGATAATTTAATCACCCACTCAGGGTTCTTGGGTAAATTGTACGAGTAACCTCTAGGTTTGATAAGACAAGGTGTCACTTCCTTATATCCTCTAGTGGTGGAGGTTATGAGAAACTGCCATTAAGGATTCCTCGAGAGAAAGGAAGATAGAAATATTGTAAAAATGGCTAACTTACAACAAGCAATTTCTAAGCATAATAAAATTCATTATCCAATTGATTCTTAAGAAGACAACATAGTTCAAATATAGCAACATCTTCTTCCGAAGTAAAATTCTTCCCTTTTTGTCTCAAAGTTTTCCACTTGTGGTGAAATAAATGCCTGCAAAGATCTCTAAAATTGTTTATCAACAAAATAAAAATTTAAATTATTTACATATGTACAATCAAAATTAAGAAAAAAATTCAAGAACAGGGGGAGGGAGAAGAAACTTCCCCATCCACCAAGGCCAATGCCTTGTCGGATGACATGACATGTATAAAATATTCTTTGGAAATGGGTCTTTGGTAAAGTTTAAGTCGACGTCCATTCACTACGAAAGAGACTTGTCCATCATAAATTTTTTTATATTAATAGCCCCATTATCATACATGGTAACTACATCATAAGGACCCAACCATCGAGTGGTAAGTTTTCCTTTAAAAGTTTTGAATTGGGAATCAAACAAAAAATACCAATCACCAGGTTGAAGTTGTTTCTTCTTAATAAATTTGTCATGCCACTTGCTCCTTTGGTTTTGAACTAAAATTGTTCATTGGATAACATCTTGTCTAACCTCATCCAATTCGTTCAATTGTAGGGCTTGTTTCTTTATTGCCTTGTCTAGGTCTAATCCCAATTGTGAAGAAATACAGAAAGTCCTTACTTGGAATTCAATTGGTAGAAGTACTTGTTTTCCATAAACTAGTTCATATAGAGTATGCCCAGTGGTGTTTCTCCAGGTGGTACAATATGCCCACAAAGCCTATGGAATTCTATTAGCCCAATATCTATGGTGTAATTGGACAGTTTTGGTTAAGATAGTTTCCAATACTTTGTTTGTTGACTCTACTTGACCATTAGCTTGTGGGTGATATGGAGAAGACTTACAATGTTTGATACCATATTTTTCCATTAATTCCTTCATCAACTCAAACGTTAATTGTGTGCCCAAGTTTGTAACAATCTCACGAGGAACACCAAAGCGGGTAAAGGTGTCTTCATAAATGAATTCAACAACAGATTTTTCGGTAGCCCTAAACAAGGCTTTTGCCTCTTCCCACTTGGTGACATAATCTGTAAAAGCCAGAATATAATTCTTCTTATGAGACATGGGTGAAACTGGTCCTATAACATCGAGGGCCCATTTCTCAAAAGGTTCTATCATAACTTGGGCACGTAAGGGAATTTCATCAGCTGATGTGGGTCTTCCTATCCTCTGACAGCTATCGTAACTTCTCACATATTTGGTAGCATCCTTAAAACCATCTTCTCATTTCTCACAAATGAGTTGGTAACTTTCTAGTAGCCAAATATTTTTCCACGTCTGCAAACCATGGGGTATTCACGGAGAGGGAAAAGAGATTCTCATCTATAAAACTATCATCAACATGAATACTATCACCCTCATGAAATGCGCGAGAGAAAATCAACTACTAAGTTCTCTTTTCCAGGTTGGTCAAGGATGGGGATATTGAATTCTTGTAATAACATGAGCCACCTAGTTACTCGGCCATTCGTAATGGGTTTATTCATAAGAAATATAATGGCAGAGTGATCTATATGTACAAATACCTCATATCCTATGATATAATGGTGAAACTTATTGATTGCATGGACAACTTCCAAGAATTCCTTTTCGGTGACTATATAGTTTAACTCAGCAGGGGACAAGTTATTACTCACAAAGTAAATGGCATAGGATTGTTGGTCTTGTTTTTGTCCTAATAATCCTCCTATTTTAGTATCAGAGGCATCAGTGGATATGTGAAATGGAAGGTCCCAATTGGGTCCCCTAAGAACTGGTGCCACAAATAATTTAGCTTTTAGAGTTTCAAAGGCAGTTTGACACTGGTTAGTCCAAATAAAATCAACATATTTTGTAAGCAATCCAAACATTAGTGCAACAATCTTTGTAAAATTCTCAATAAATCATCGATAGTATCCGGCATGTCCAAGCAAGCTTCTTACCTCATTTTGAGTTTTTGGAGGTGGAAGTTTGATGATTACCTCAATCTTAGCAGGATCCACTTTAATCCCTTCAGATGAAACATGATGCCCTAAGACTACTCCTTCAATCAATAACATTTTACACTTTTCATGAATTAAGGATATATTCATTTCTTGACATCTGATAAGGACTTTCTTCAGATTATGTAGGGATTCCTGATAAGTATTACCATATACTGTAAAATCGTCCATATACACTTCCACACAATCATGAATGAGGTCAAAAAATATCCCTAATACTTATCATTGAAATGTGGCAGGAGAATTACACAAACCAAATGGTAAGATCCTATAGGCATAGGTGCCCCAAGGACAAGTAAAAGTAGTCTTGTCCTGATCCTCATGTGCTATGAGAATTTGATTGTATCCTCTATATCCATCCAGGAAGGAAAAGTATCGCTTCCCTGACAAGGTATCCAAGACTTGGTCAATGAAGGGAAGAGGAAAATAATCCTTAAGAGTGGCCTTATTAATTTCCCAGAAGTCGACACAAATTCTCCATTTTACGGTTACTTTATTTGGAACCACCACAAGCAGGGATAGCCATTTCCTATCAGAGATTGGATAAATAAAAACGACATTCAATAGATTTTGTATTTCTTTCTTTACTATATCCTTTAGTTCCAGATTCATCCTTCTCTGGGGTTTCCTAATAGGTGTCACCTCTGCCTAGGTATATATGTGATGAATGCATGTGTTGGGGTGTATACCCTTCATATTGGTATATTCCCAGGCGAATGCCCCTGATTGGACTTTAAGGACATTTACTAACTGTTCTTGTTCGTTTGCATCTAGTTCGGAATTTATATGTAGGAATTTCCCAGGACTAATCTCATAGGGCATGGTATAAGATATGGAAGATTCATATATCTCAAAAATAAAATATGTTTAAGACAAAGTTGATGGGTCCAATTGTTCCTGAAATTCTTCACCAAACATGTACTCAAATTGAGGAAATTATTGTGGAAAATCACACACGTGATTGCATAAATAAATTGATTTAACACATTTTCTGTTGTTTTCTCTTGAAGTGCCCATGAATGATCACTAGGAAACATGGTTTATTCCCATTTATCACTCTCATATGGACATTCAATCCACCATAGATTATCCATAACAAGTTGAGCTGATGGGTATATGGTAAGCTACTGTATAGAAAGTTCATTAGAGATAGTCTTTTCACCTTCTCTACAACAAATAAATGCATTGGCTGTGGACAACCAAGGTATTCCCAAGATAATGGGATTCCCTTTAGCAGGATCCTTTGAATGAATGACAAGAAAGTATACTGGATATTCCCATGGGGCCAATGTAACTATGATATCATCCAATATTCCTTTAGGTATAACTTTTGTCTTATTTGCTATTTCCAAAATAGTTGGGGTAGGTCTAAGGAGGGGTTTCAATTGTAATTCCTCTAAGGTAGTAGAAATCATAACATTAATGGCTTCCCCTAGGTCTATGAGAGTATTTCCTATGGGAACCTTATTAATGGTTATTGTTACTACGGGGTTCCCTGGGTTTGCATACTTTGTGACCCTAGGTTGCTCTGATATGTATTCAGACAATTCTCCTATCAAATGTACTGTTGGAGGATATTTATGTTTTTTACCTGGTTTCTTAATACAAAATTATTTGACCACCTTACTATAAATTGGAATGTCCTTTATGTCTTGTAACAGGGGAATTTTGACACAGATATTCTTTAATTCATTTAAAATGTCAAATTTCAGTCTAATAATTGGTTTCTCAATTTCTAATCTTTTTGGATAAGGAGGGGATTTGGTAATCTGTGAAGATTCACTTTGGGGAAGCTTTTGTTCCTGGTCTTTAGGAATGATAACATCTTCCCACTTAGTGTCATCCATAGGTTGTTCAGGAGTTTCATCTTCTTCTTCTTCCCRGATGACTAYTGAAGGCCTMTGTCTATCYRGAACTTTTCCCGACCTTAGTTGAATCTCATGTAGTGGAACATGAGAAATAACATATGTCAGGAAGGTTTGCAACTCAACATTGTGAAGAGGTTCAGTTGGTTTTTTATTCGGGTTAGGCACCAATTGTACTGGTAATAATGTTTTTCTTGGGGATGTTGTATTTTGAAATTGCTGGGGTTGTTGTGGAATAGGAGGTAAAGGTGGGGGAACAAAACCTGGAAAAATTTATTGGATGTTCGGTGGAAATTGTGGGTAAGGATGAGTGGGCATAGGAACAAGTGTAGCCTGAGTGTTTCCTTGGGTATGCCCTCCTCTCCATCCTTGTAGCCAAGGGTGGTGTGAAGCATACCGTGGAGACCAGTTTTTCCAATTTGGTGAGTTCCACTATTGTGGTTGTTGATAATAAGGTGGAACTTGAGGTGGTAGATCCTGGTATGTAGGCTGGCTCCTAGATTGCCATGGCTTCCTAGGTACATAAGAAGATTCCCTAGGATCCCCACTTCTGTAAATGGCTAATAAACCAGGTAGTGATGGGAATTTTTTAGTTGGGTGGTATTCAGTACAAAAGCCACAAACTGAAATGTTGTCTAATGGGCACTCCCTTGAGGAATGCTTCCTCCTGCACCTTGGAAAAAATATGCACATTGCTGCATTCTCTTCCTCTTGTCTCTTCTTAATCTTTAAGGTGTCCAACTGGAAACCTATTGTACTTAGGATATGTTGATGGGCGAAATTGACCGTCCGTCAACTGGAAGAGTGGATCCGGTCCAGGGTTGTCTAAATAACCCAAGCCATTTGGGATAAACCACCTTGACGGGTTTAGAGGCTCCGTTAGCCGATCTAAGTCCTAAGAAAACAAAAAGAAAACTACTCTAAATCAACTAATCTAAATGAAAAATAATAATTAAAACAAACTAATAAACAAATCTAACCTATTATATATATTCAATCTACTATCTAATATTATAATAACTCTACGAATTTAAACATCTAATTACTAACAGAAATAAATCTTAATCACAAATGTACAATATTTACAATTTACAGATTTGAATAAAAACCTGCGAAACTCATTTGTAATCTGTCCTAAGACAGTGAGACTATTGTTTTTTGATTTTATAATTTTATGAAAAAGAAATAACACAGAACTAACTAAGCTAAGCAATAATAAATCTAACTACGAATCTAAACTATACATATATCTAACTAAACTAATTATACTATACTAACAAATTAACTATTAAATACTAAATAACAAA
>JASDQU011175996.1:15064-26831 GCA_032191745.1 Picea mariana
TGTTAAAGAGCGCGCCCTGATCTGCGATTGAAAGGAAAGCACACAGATCAACAGTTCAAGGTGTTTTTCGGACCCCCTCGACTGATCTACCTTTAACTGTGGGGGGGGGTTCTGGAATGGAATCTTACTCTGGTGGGCCCCCTATCTATACGTGGCATGAATCTACTGGCCCGAACCCCACCGCCTCTCACTGCCTGACATATCACATCACCTCCTGACATCATCATCCACCTCTCCAAAAGAGTCACATCCCATAAACTTCGTCAGTCCTTCCCCCCTCATTCACTCGTGGCAAGCCCCCTCACCTTGATTTTTTTCCCTAATTGATAACCGCCACATCACCCATCTGTATCCCTCAGTCGTTGTCACTTGCCATCTCATGCTCTAAGTGACCCGTTGGCCATTTTTTACTGGATAACCTATCTGTTAGTCAACTGACCTGTCCCCCGCGCCCAATGGATACCCGTTTACTCAAAATTACCCTCACTCTTCATTCCTTCACCATTTACCCACTCATCGCACCAGAGAAGTTACCTTGTTTTCTTCTCCGTCACAATCAGTCGCCCCCATCTATAGTCATCCCCGCTAATGTTGTTTTATTTGCAGGTATTATCACAGTAATGGCACCAAAGTCAAAACGAGCAGAAGGAGAGGAGAATCCGTTTCTCCCGCTTCCTGTCGACCTCGACAGGATCCCATTGGCCGACACAGATTACTTAATCACGGATACTAAGTGCGATTTCGACTTCACAAACCTTCATTCATGGCTTAAAGAAGTTTTCCTGGACCAGAGTGACAAAATTGGACTCTGGGATTCCAACCTACCCCTGTATCTCTTCCCTCAAATCCACCATTTCCCAGAGTTTTCCCTCAAGTGCCAATCCCACTATATCCCCGAGCAAAGATCCATCGTATCCTCCTCCAGGGAAGTTCTTTTCCTCATCATGCCAGAAGCCATCAACCAAATGATGCAAATACCCCGAGCTGACTCCACATCACCTTTTAACCTTGAAATCCTTACAGAGTTATACCAGAAGATGAATTTTCCTCAAAGAGCTCAAATATTTGAGCTTTTTCTTCCATAATCCGCTCAGCTTCTCGCTACAAATCCCCCTTACCCTTCATCCATGTTCTCGACCAAAGGAAACCAGGTTATCACATCCCTATGTGCCTTGCTGAGTTATTATTCAGATCAGTGGGTAGATGAACCCATTCTGGGATTTTTGTCTATCTTCTCCACTGACGAGAATCCCACTACACAGTTCAATTTCAGCATGTTCCTGGTGAGTAATATTCACGAGCAATTTGTAAATTTCTCCACAGAAGGCATGTTCCGGTATTCTTCAATACTGGCATACCTGTTTGTTTTCTTCCAAGCAGACAAATTTGCTTTTTCCATGTAGAAGATGGACGGAGATGGCAGACCCTAGGCAGTGACCGTGTGGACTTCCCTGCTCAGACATAACTCCATCGACTTTAGTTTCAAGCAGTTCATTGATCAGTTCTACCACCTAGTGGTGAGTATGCTCAGCGGCAGACCCGAACCCAGGATTAATGATGAAGTTCAGAGGATCCTACATCTCTCGGATCATACAAAGACTGGTGATTGGTACTTGTACCAAAATCATACTGAGATCAGAGTCTATGGGTGCGAGTTGGCCCCATATAAACTGCCCAAATACTTACCTGTAAGAATTGTTTCTCTGGAATACATAAGGCAGATGATAAACTCTGATGATATTCACTTCATGTCTTTAAGGAAAAAGCAGTAGCTCAGAATCAAAGGGCAGATCGGGTCTTTCATTTGCAACAATCGAAGCGTAGGGGAAGAGGAAGATAGGCTGCTGAAGGAAATGAAATTCTTTGTGAGTTTCACATGGCACTATGATCCGTGCGGGATTATTTCTGAGATGAGGGTAAAAAACAAGAATATCCCGTATGTCCACGAATCTAGGCCTGAGGTAGAAAAATTTGCAAATCAGACAGGATGGGAACCAAATACTTTCGTCGAAACATAACAACAGGACTCCCCGGTCACTGTATCAGAGACAACCACACCACAGGTTCCGAAGGAGAAAAGGCCTAGGCAGGATTTGTCACCTCCTGTCACTGAAGTGTCATTAGAAGACTTCTAACTGCATACCAAGAGACCCAAAACCACAGCTGCTGACCCGACTGGAGAAAAGGAAGTCCCATCTACCATAGTGACAGAGGTTGATCAGTGGCTTCTTGATACAAGCAGCAAGCAGATTATAACCACAGTGTTACCAAAGAAGCCTACAGATGCTCCACAGATCAACTAGCCAGGAAAGACAGGTCCGAAGCTCGGTATCTTTGAGAAATATGACCCGATCAAGAAAAAGAATCAAACTCTGACCAATAGCACATACGCCCAATTCTGGAAGTAGACGTCGTCTGCACAACATCGGCTGCTATCGGCGTTCGATACAGAGAAGGGAAAAATGCACATGGAATTCCTCCAAGCACAGGTACCAGACCCAAAGGTAATCACTGATTACAAAAGGGCCACTTTCGAATTCCAGACCAAAGACGTGCATCCTGCCGATCAAATGGATCTGCACAGGCATACGGGAGAAATGGTTTTCTCCACGCTGGCACATGCTTCCACTACTACCTCCAAATTACAAGTGTCTCTGAACAACGTCCAGACACAATTGAAATTGGAGAAGATATCATCCTTTGCCAAAGACAACGGGATCAAGACATTGGAGGAACTGGTCGTCAAGATCAGGTACGATCCCTCGAATGTGAAAGCAGCTGAGGAAATGATTAAGAAGAAAAACACATACATAGCATCTTTGAGGAAGCAATTGAAGCTTCCACCAACAAAAGACTCACAGGCGAAGGAAATAACAAAGACAGAAGGAGAAAAAGATGAGATGCTTAAATTAATCATCGAGCAAAATGCACAACTGAAAGAAATGGAAGCTGAGATGGAAAATCTAGTGAAAGAGAAAGAACAGTTGAAACCCATGGAAGTAATTCAATTGAGTGCAGTTCCACTCTCAGGAGTGAGCACAACGTCACTAGCAGAAGTCCCATCAGTGAATCCACTGACGTCTCAGGAAAAGACGGTTGAATTGGCCAAATATATGGAAAAGATGAACCTGTAGGAGACAGAGATTATCAGGCTTAAAAAGGAGATTGAGAATCTTCAGGAACTCAAATCTTCTTATCAAACCAGCTTCTCCAAGGAAAAGCAGGTGTCAGACCAGCTCAAACAAGAGTTACAACAGCTCCGGAAGCAAATAGTGGTAGGTAAAACGTTGGCTGAAGTTAAAGAAAGTGTCTGGACAGACATCACCAAGTCTATGAACGAGATATGGCCAATGATACAAAATATGTTTGAGAAAAATGAATTGGTGCAGAGAAGAAAACAGGCCATCGAGAAGATCAGATCAGAACTGGGAGAGATGCCCACACAGGCTAATGAAATCATCAAGTTCCTAAATTCTAAAATTAGAAAGGAATTGGAAGAGCTGAGAATTGAGGATAGAATAGAGACTATCCTTGAGGTCAAGAGAGTCTTGACCAAGAAAGGACTGATGCTACAACTGGAAGAAAAGGTTCAGGCCATGGACCAAGGGGTACAAAGGTTTTTCAGCAAAATTGAGGCTCTACAGAAGAAAGGTCTTCCTGGTTTGAAGGTGATAAACGACAAATTGATGACACTCCCAGACTACAAAAAGAGACTGGCCGATGTGGCCAAGGATAGTTCGAAGTTCTTAGGAATCCAAGGCAGCATCACTGGCAAGGCATTCTTAGATGCACTTCAGTTGGACATCAGCATTCAGCATGAGATCCAGTATATCTTCATCACCAAGCCTACTTTCGCCAAGTACACAGAAATGGATGAAGTCTACCGAAGGCTACTCAAAGTCAACGTTCCCAGTCATCTTCGATGGGAAGTTCTTTGTGACCTGATCGATTAGTAGATGAGTTGTCCCAGCCCAATCAGCTATCCAGTCAGATGAGGTCATGTAGAGGCCTCCCCAATGACTCACCCAGAAAATAGCATGCAGTTGCAACACATCATCAAACAGTTCCTAGATTTTTGTAGATTGTTAAGTTAGTTAGGCTTAAAATAGATTTACCACATCCTGATCTTTAATGACGGGATCATTTGTAATGTTAGGTTATAAATACTTCATTTTTCGAAGTATTGAGGGTTGATCTTTACACCCCGTGAGCTACCAGACTGTAATATTTTTCAAGAAATCTTCCATTAATACAAAGAGGCATTTTTACAGGATTCTTGCGTGTATTCACTGGTGATGTTTTTTCTTTCTGAGTTTAATGTTTTTCTCGCTTAGTTACCACACTGTTTGCTAAATCTAATCTTTGAAAGTAATGAATGTTGTAGGATTTATCTTCGTATACCCTGTTTCTCACTTTGAAAGATTTTTATGTTTATCTTCTGATTTTATGGTAAAGAAATTCTTAATTGCTTCTTTATTGTAACTAACCTTCTCACCTTTTTCTACTATTCCTCATTTATACTACTAAAAAGATCCAGTGATTATATTATCTCACCCTATGAAAGGTTTCTTTGTTTTCTGGTTTGGATTTCATTCTTATGATACGGACCCCATAGCCCAATGGATGTGTAAACTATCTTAGCCAACCCGACAAACACTACAACAACAAAACCAACTTATTTATTTACCTGGCCTAATATTTTAAATTTGAAACATATCTAAATCATATAGAGAGATCCCTCTTTGAAGTTGTTAGGGATAGATCCTATCTTTGAAGTGGTTGGATAAAGTTACCTCTCGTAGATTTCTTCTTTTCTGACAACCTCTAGGAAATTTACAGAGCGTTAACAGAACCAGTAAGCCCCACACCTATGGAGGATAAATCCCAACCAACAACAATGATTGGCATGGACGTTGACATGAAGGAAACTGGAAAGGGATAGCAGGATGAGGACACAGGTAATCTTCCGCGACCTTCGAACGCTGAAGGAGACCAAAGGGTAAATGGGACAACCCCAACACACACAGAAGTCGTTGTGCCAAGACAGTCACACAGAGCAGAGCCTGTGCAGCAGCAGGAGGGGCTAGTGGAAGATGTTATCGGCCAGCCAAAAGCTTACGCCGAAGAGAGAAAAATGGAGGCTGGAACCTTAGGACAACCACCACAATGAAAGGGAAAACAACCCATGGAAAGGTCACCATGCATACAGGATCCAACAACCATAGTCCTACCGTGCATTCCTGAAGGGGTGTAGGCCATGCCTAATCTTCTAGGATGCATGGAAAGATTGCGCTACTTGGACCATGACGTGGCTGACGTGGAAAAGTTCCTGAAATTTTCAAGGCAGTTCTACCTTGATAGCGTAGGTATAGGCCCCTTTGGTGATACAATTTTACAACCGAAACAATGGGCAGATGGATTGGCCCACATAGGAATTCTAAATCTCCCAGATATTCCACATTTTGGAAGGGGATGAGATGTAAAAAAATGCATCAAGAAGTTGATGGAAGTCACCCACGGAGTTTTCCTATGTTTGGAAGAGCTTGTCTCCATAGACGTGGAGCTAATTTCTTTGATCACAGGTCTGCCATCTCAGAGGGAGAATCTCGCGCAGTACCTCAATGACAAAATGAAGGAGAAGGAATTGTCGGAAGAGATGAAAAATACGTATGGCATTGAGAGAGGGTCGCGTGGAATCATCATCAAGTGCATCAACAACTCAACAACAAGGTTGGCCACAAAAATCATGGGTTGAAAACTGCTCAGGAAGTGTTGCAAGGAGGAAGTCCCTGTCGGGGTCATCACGGCTGCAACACAGTGCGTAGAGGGCACTATGCTCAGATGGGTCTCGTACTTATTAAACATGTTCCTTGATGACGATAAAGACACGTAGGACATAGGAACATAGTTTCATTACTCTTGGCTACTAGTCTTGATCGCATTTATCAGATGGAGGGAGACCTAGTACACATATTTTTGTGAGCGCACCAGTCGTTGCCG
Source organism: Picea mariana (assembly GCA_032191745.1). Lineage (NCBI taxonomy): Eukaryota > Viridiplantae > Streptophyta > Pinopsida > Pinales > Pinaceae > Picea > Picea mariana. Next base: position 21,065 of record JASDQU011175996.1, read on the forward strand.
TGCAACACGGTACACATCGTTGGGGAGAACGTCGGACCCCAAAGTCAAAAGTACCAATGCAAGCACGCTCGTGCGATATTATAATGAGCTCCAAGAAAGTATTTCCAATAGTTGGAGATTTACTCCAGAAGTGGTTGCGCAATATCGGGACATCGCTAACTTCAAACCAACCAGGCACACCATATGGATCCAAACGCGAAGGGATCTCAACAAGGAGTAGCTACAACTTAGATACTGTGTCAAGGAAGAAGACATAGAGATGGAAATAAGGGATTGGCAAGATGACTGGAGAATTCCAGTCCTCACTCAAGAGATGCCTACAGGTACGGAGGCTGACGCAAGGAAAATTCAAACACCTGTCGGGGATAAAGCTGAGCCTAAAAATCCAAAGCCAAGTCAGAAGTCGGTGCAACAAAATAAGGGGGTGCACCAAAGAAAAATACAAAAGCTAGAAAAAAGGACACTACCCAAGCACCAAGAGAATTAGAAATAGCGGTTGTGATAGCACAAGGAACCCCATCGAATGCCACCCCACAGGAGCTAGGCCAGACCAAGAGGTCGATCATACACACTGGGGGCACGTCCAAAAAGGACAAGGTGCACAAGCAACTGCTAGAATATACAATCACTAAGGACGATGTTGACCTTGTGGCCGGAAGAGTCTAGGACTGTGCAACTGAGGAGTTTGAAGATGCCCAGCACCAAAGAGGCCAAATTCGAGACGCGTTGGCTGACATAAGGCAGGTCCTAGAGCAAATCAAAGGCGCATAGAGGGTAGACAAGGGAACATAGTCATTCCACGCAACATCAGAAGCAGAAGCCAGTACTGCACCGAGTGAGAATGATATGATCCAGACCATAACGTATGTGAGCTCGACCTTCCACATTACACCCAGCATGCTACGCATGGATGAGATTGTATCCCAGAAACCCTTGAAAGATATGGTGCAAATAAAGTTGGCAATGGATCGGATACCAACCAAGGCATTGTACAAACTCCAATTCAGTGTCATGCAAGAGGTGGATTCGTGCACACAAACAGAAGTAGCAGAGTTGCAACATACAAAGGATAGCAAAGAGGCATTGGAATTGGTGCTCGAGCAGGTCAAGCTCGATACCAAAGACGAGAAAGATCACGCAGATAGGCTCGAGCAGGGAGTGGTTGCAGCCTATGACAGAATCCCGAATAACGTGCAAATAGAAGAGCCCACCACAGTGTAGAATATTGATCATATTGTGCAAACAATTGATCAATATCGACAGGAGATCAAAAACCTTCGGGAACAACTCATTCCTACAAATCCCCCAGAGGTGAAGCAACAGAGGAGGCAAGAAGTTGTAGGACAGATGGATGAAATGGAACGACAAGTCAGCGCAGCTGTGGACTTGTTTTATAGGGAAGAATAGCTATGGAAAATGCTATAAGAAGATTAACAGGTGAAACAATGGGACCAGGAAGAGGAAAATATAAGCGCAACCATCCAGGACCTCAAGCAGAGGTAGAAAAAAATGAATATCATCGAGTGCCTTAAAGGAGTACAAGACATGAAGAAGATACAAGTAAAGCTAATAGCTGGGCAGACGCAAAAGAAGGACCGAAAAATATCAAATGGAACCTCTCCAAGAGCTAGCCACAGAGATCATTGAGAAGGAAGAGGAGGAAAATAAGAACATGGTGCAAACACAGGCACAGTGTGCAGAAATGATCTAGGAAGATATCACATCGCAAGTATTAGATGCGCTCACAGAAAAGCTCGCGCAGGCTCAAATACAAGGAAGGGAACTTTCAGACAAGTTCCACACTCTAGCAGAAGTTGTTGAAGGAGCATGCAAAGCTTAGGTGGCTCGGGACGAGCCACATGTAAGTTTTGGGGGCCTGTTGGGCACAGGCCCAATTTGGGGAAAAGGCCATTTTTGGAGAGAAAAACACGAAGTGGAAAAAATACAGTTGGAAGGAAAAGAAGCACGTGCGAGGGAAGCATGTAAGGGAGACCTAACTACATTAGGGTTAAGGTTTTTGCAAGATATTGTAATGCATGATAAGCCAAGAATATGTATAAGTAGTACCTAGGAGGTCTAGGAAGAGAGAGAGAGAGAAGAAGTCTAGAGGCCAAGAGAGTCAGAGGTTGTAAATCTTGTAAGAGATGCAACATTTTGTAAGCTGGTAAGTTAGACGAGAGTTGAGTAACTCGATCTTGAGGGTTAGATTACAGGCCGAGGAGCTTGGTGTGATCTAGTTAGCCTTACAGGGACCAGGAAACCTATTGAGATTGTAAGATCCAAGACTGTAAACGGGCGCAACACGATATATTTCTGAGACATAATAAAAGAGATTGAGAGCCAAATCTTTGTGGACGTAGCCTAGGAGGGTGTGAACCATGGTAAAACTCGTGTTATGTGAATGAATTTTATGCATCTTCATTGTTGTTAATGATTAAATGCTAGATAAATGAATGAAGGAACTAGTTAGATCTGATATTTCACATGCATGAGTAAGAGTGACAGATTAATTAAGATGTTAGACTAAATAAATGAAGATCACAAGGTACAACCAAAGATCCCCACTTATTCCCAGGCTGCAAGAATCTGAGGATTGCATCCACCCATAGAACTATCTCGGGTGAGACTATGCAGTGCACTATGTGCACTGCGCTGGCTTCTGGTTTGCCAGGGGGCTCGATAGTTTTAGAGGGATTTTGTTGGAAGCTCGTTAAATCTGAACCCGGGTCAACTTATGATAGTAAGGTAAGATCAGAGTAGATAAAGTAATAACCAACAAATCGGGACTGTGATAAGCTTTGTTACAGTGGGAGATCTGCGGTATTGATTCTTCAAGTGAAACGAAATGGAGAGAAGTTCGAAAACAGAGATCGAGAAATTTAATGGGAAAATTTTTGCACTATGGAAGCACAAGATGGAAGATTTGTTGGTAGACAGAGATCATTGGATCACGATGGATCCAGTTCCTACACCTATAGGAACGTCAGTAGATGACTGGAAAAAGTTGGATCGGAAGGCGAAGAGCACAATACGATTGTGTCTCTCAGATTCAATATTACTAAATGTGTCAGAGGAAACTACAACCAAGGAGTTATGGGATAAGTTGGGGAACTTGTATCAGTCTAGATCCCTGGTAAACAAAATGTTCCTACGGAAGAGGCTGTATATCCTGAGGATGAGAGATGGAGACTCAGTGACAAAGCATCTGAACTCCTTCAATACTATGGTGAGTGCATCGTAACTAGGGTTTCCTCTATAGTGAGTGCATCGTAACTAAATTTAAGTTTTTTTAGTGTCTCATGGGGAAGTATTGGTTGAAACCTGTACGATTGACCTTCCCAATCAGATATGTCTTTTTTATAAAAAGATGCCCCAATAACTTTCAATAATAACGGCAATCCCTCGTAGACAGTTAAAAATTCATCCACTAAGCATTGATACCCTTGCAGCGGAGATGCTGTGTGGAAGGCATGGAAGCAAAAAAGCTTTCGGGAATACTGTGTTTTAAGGCCATTTAACTGATAAATCGATGCCGCTTCAACTCCTGAGCCTGTAAGAACATTTCTGTTCCGAGATGTAATCAATATTAAACTATCGGAATGAAGAACGTCTTGGATTGGCAAGAGTGCATTCCACTGATCAAAATCATCTATTACATCTAAAATTACTAATGAGGAAAACTTTTGAATCATTTCTAACGAGGGTTCATACTCTTCAAACAATTTTTTAACTTCACCAACGCTGTTTATTTGCACATCCGAGAGAGTCAATCGCTTTAAAACTTCTCCGAACAAAGAATGTAAAGAGCTGCTATCTGCATTTTGATTCACACTGAAAAAGCAGGAGTTAAGGTAAGATGGACTCTCTTTATGGAAGAATTTATTTGCTACCGTTGTCTTCCCAACTCCGCCCAACCCCACGATCCCCACGACCTGAGGTTTTCCACTCTGGTGCTGCCGCGACAAAACTTTATCTTCAAAATCTCTCACCTTCGCATCCAAACCGATTTCATATTTGGGTACACTGAAGCGTGGTTTTTTCACTATTTTTGACACATGTTCAACGATCTTGTCGACTAGCTCCGCCTCCTCCCTGGTTATTAACAAGAGAATAAATAGAGCAAGTTAGAAACGTCCCTTTACATCTATTTAACATATTGAGAGGGTAAATTGAGTTCTCACCCATTATACGCCTCCAGCTCGAACCTGATTATATCGGCAACAGTTAAAAGAGCCTCTTTCCATCGTTTTATAGTCTCTTCGTCCGTTTTAACTTTCAGCTTGTGCAGGCCTTTACCATACCCTCGATCTTTGTCCTCCGACCGAAGAGCAGCAGGTTTCACATCGTGGAAGACGGGGATGATGGTAGCCCCCGACTTCAACGACTCCACCATCAGCACGAGCTCCTGAAGACACCACTTCGACTCCGCATAGTTCTCACTGAAAATCGCCACATGGACAGAGGCTGTTTGAATAGCTCCCACTATCTGAGAATTTAAGATGTCTCCCTTTTTCATTTCTGGCTTGTCTAGAAAGACTCGGATTTGGTGTGAACATAGGGCACGGTATAGATGGCCGGCGAAACCCTTCTTCACATCGGGGCCTCTATGGTTTATAAAAACTTCGTAACCATAATCGCTGGTGTGTGCCATTGCCAATTGAGTGATGGAGAGAGAGGAGATGAGTTTCAGAAATTTTGGGGCAACTATAATGAAATAAACAAGATGAGTTTCAGAAATTTTGGAATTTTGATGTAAACTGTAATCAGGCCTGGAATTTGACGGGCTGTAGCCCGTTTTTTACCTCTCAGCCTGTATTTGACAGTGGACAATAAAATTTACACGTCATCACTGACTGGCATGAGAATTGTCTACCTGTCAGTTTGACGTGTAACTGCCTCCAATGCCCATCAAAATCTCTAGTAGGTATACAGGCTAAGTAGTAGGGCTAGGTAGTAGGCACGACATGGATGGTTGTGTATGGTTATGTATGGTTGTGTACGTGTGTATGGTTGTGTATATAATCGAAGGTATAAAATCAACGACTGATTTAGTGATTCGAGCGTATAATCCGACTGTAGATTCGAGTGATTCAATGGCACGAGCGTATAATCCGACTGTAGATTCGAGTGATTTGAAATTGAAGGTATAAAATCCGGTCCTCCGATAACCGGAAACCGACAATCAAATTAAAAACGACTGATTTAGTTTAGTGCTGGAAAGTCGTGCAAGCTCCTTAAAAATGTCTCTTTTGCTGTTGGACAGTCCGACTGTCCGCGTAATTCCTTGACAAGCGCTTGACTTGGGATATTAAGTCCCCAACAGGACAAGGATCGATTAAACTCGGAGGCGACGGGACACGGGAGCTTCCCCGATTGTGTTGCAGTCGATCCATTGAATCAATCAATTTTAAATTTGATTACGTAGTTGTCAATTCAAAGTTGGATATTAAAATACTCCAATTCAAAGTTGGATATTAAAATACTCCTGTCTTTCTTCTTCAATCTTTCTCACCAGCTTCCCGTATTCCCACATCTCGACCATTTATTTATTTATTCTAAAACTTGATATTGAATTCTCTCACTGACTTACCTTATTCCCACATTATAAAGAAATTCCAGTTTCTTGGTTCCCACTTTCCTTATTCTTATCCGCTTCCCCTCTTCCCGCATCACAATGGTTACTTAAATTTTTTTCATTACAATTTGACTTTAAAGTCTCTCACCTACTTTTCCTTATATTTCCACATTTACATTTACTACTTTAAAG
>JASDQU011175999.1:0-11868 GCA_032191745.1 Picea mariana
CTACCTTCTTAGTTTATGGGTTCCAAAGCTTATAACCTTTGAGACCATCTTTATATCCAATAAAGATACATTTTTCAGCCTTCTTATCCAACTTACTCATGTTTTCCTTTGGAACATGAACATATGCATCGCAGCCAAATACCTTAAGATGTGTGAGAGAAGTTTCCTTACCAGTCCATACCGCTTGTGGAATATTGTCACCCAACGCTGATGAGGGTGATTTGTTGACCAAATAACATGCAGTACCCACTGCATCTACCCAGAATTCTTTCCCTAACCCGACACCACTGAGCATGCACCTTGTTATTTCCATCAACATCATGTTCATCCTTTATGCAACTCCATTCTATTGAGGTGTATATAGACTAGTCTTCGTCCTTGCTATACTGCACTTCTTACAGAATTCTTCAAATTCATTCCCGCAGAATTCTCCGCCATTATCTATTCTTAGCACCTTAATTCTTTTCTCTGTTTAATTCTCAACAAGAGCCCTAAACTCTTTAAACCTATCAAAGACTTCAGATTTCTTCCTGAGGAAATATATCCAAGTTTTCCTCGAGAAGTCATATATAAATGAGACATAGTACATAGATTTTCCCAATGATGAGACCGACAGAGGTCCAAAAACATCATTGTGAACTAGTTGTAAAATTCCTTCTGCCCTTGTTGCACCAGAGGGGAATCTTACCCGATTCTGCTTCCCATATAGACAATGTTCACAGAAATCAAAATCCAGAGAGCAGTTAGACTTATCTTCAACCATACCTTTACCATGTAGTAGTCAAAGACCTTTCTCTCTGATATGCCCCAGTCTTTAATGCCACAACATAACCTTTTCTCTAGAGACTGTAGGAATTCTTTCTTCTTCAACTCCAATATCAGGAACAATGGATTTATTACACCCATCACTGATAGTGCTTCCTAGCAGCTTATACAAAATTCCAAACCGAACTCCCTTCATCAACACCATTTCTCCTTGAACCATCCTGCAAGTTCCCTTTTCAAAAATTGTTTTTACCCCTGCATATTCTATTTTGCTTATAGAAATCAAATTTTTGTCCATACCTGGGATGTGTAGAATGCCAAGCAGTGTTCTAATCCTTCCATCTATGAGTCTCAACTTAACCCTTCCTCTTCCTATGATTTTGGTTGTCGAATCATTACCTAAGAAACCATTACCTCCATCATAATTTTCATATTTGCAGAACCACTCCCTGTGGGGAGTCATATGAAAGGATGCACCAGAGTCAATCAACCATGCCTCATGATCTGCATGTGTGCTTGAAGAGACCATGTACACATCCCCTCCTTATTCCTTAGAGGTCTTTTCTTCTGTAGAAGAAGATTCTTCAAATCCCTTCTTTTTCTCAACTTTGGATCTACATTGCTTCTTGTAGTGCCCTTCTTTTCCACACCTCCAACATACCCTTATAAAATTTCTTGGAGATTTAGATCTACCCTTAGACTTAGATCTCCCACTTGAGAAATTAGATCTATTTCTTTCCTGGGAACGTCCTCTTGCAAATAATTTGTCTGTGTTATGTCCTTCCATATTCTTTCGTCGCATCTCCTCCAACAAAAAGGATGAGACCACTTCTTCAAACTTCAAAGAAGTTGTATTACTACCTATGGCCACAACTAAACTATCCCACGAGTCTGGTAAAGAACAAAACAAACTGATACATTTATCTTCATCTGAAATTTTAATCTCAACGGATATTAACTGACTTACCACAATATTGATGGCGTTCAAATTCTCTGCCACCAAGTCTCCATCTCTCATCCTCAAGTTATACAGCTTCTTTCTCAGGAATAGTTTATTTAGCAGGGACTTAGACTCATACAACTTCCCCAACTTTTCCCATAAATCCTTGGTTGTAGCTTCCTCTGACACATTTAGTAATACTGAATCGGAGAGACACAGTCGGATTGTGCTCTTTGCCTTCCGATCCATATTTTTCTAGTCATCTGCAGAAGTTCATGTAGGTGCAGTACTTGGATCTACTGCGATCCACTAATCTTTGTCCACCAAAAGATATTCCATATTGAGCTTCCACAGCTCAAAGATTTTCCCATTAAACTTCTCGATCTCCATCTTCAAATTTCTTTCCATTTCTTTTCACCTAAAAAATAATACCACAGATCTCCCATCGTAACAAGGCTTATCACAGTCCTGAGCCAAACCCTTGACCACAAAGGAGTCCCCCTAAAGCCAATAAAGCTCTGATACCAAATGTAAATTCTAACCTTGTACAATGTCTACTGTAAAAAGATATTCATAAAAGAACAGAAAAGATACAATGGAAAATACAAACATTACACAAAGATTTTTCCCCTGGAAACCCAAACCGGGAAAACCAACATATATTATATTCATTCATTGTGTTACATTGTTTACAATAAAATATACATATAGGAGCCAGCGGCCTCCAAAACCCTAACCCAATGACTTGGATTAGTCCAAAACCCTAATTCCTTAACCAAAAATAGAAAACCATCAGCAAAAAGCATGTGCCAAAAAAACCACCTAAATACATGACATGTTTCCCAAGGCAGAAAAAAAATTATGGGGCCGCTGCACCCGAACCCCAGTGCAGGGGGATCTTCCCCCATGCACCCCCCTAGGGGGGGCCTAGTCTCCCTCCCTCTAACCCCCCTGCACGCCCGGTGCATACGCTTAGACACTACCACTCGTGCAAAGAATATAACACATACCCAATAGAGATGATGGGGAAACCGAATCTAGTTTGGTCAACTGTTCAGTTGAGGTTGGCCAACCAAAATAAGATAATATCGATAGGGAGATTAGCAGGAGTACTTGTTAACATAGATGGAGTGCACAGTGTATATGACTTTGAGGTGATTGAAATTGTTGATAATAATCAACTATACCCGTATTTTCTTGGATTGGATTGGGAATTCAACAATTAGGAGATCATTAAATTGAAGAAAAGAGAGATGGTTTTTTAAGGAGGAGGCTTAAAGGTCATTTCACCATTAGACCCTATGGAGGAACAAAGATATGTAGAGTTTGTGAGAAATAAAATTGATACCTTATGTAATATGACAACGCACATGGATGACTACGTCAATCCTACTGTAGAAGACTTGAAGGAAGGACTTGAACAATTGCATCATCGGTTGCATGAAGTGTCGACCAGAAGGTGTATGGATCACATTACTCATTCTTTGTGCTAGATTAGAATAGAGGTACATGATATGCCAAAGTTTTAGGGATTAACTAAGGTAAGTTATTTTGTCAATGAATTTGATTTGCAGATACCTAAACCGTAAATGCCGTTAGCATTAGGTGTTACACTAAGATAAAGTCCAACGAGATGGTGGGAAACCCATAAGGAAGGGATAGAGGATTGAAAAAATTGTAAAAGGTTGATGCAAATAAGGTTTGGAATAAAATAAATAATGCACAAGTATATGGGGATGAGTGATCTAAAGAATTATGTTGCACGATGCATGACAACTTGGAGGCATGTACCAAAACATGAATGGATGCACAGGTTCATACATACATTGGAGATAGTTCCCAAGAACTGGTATTTAGAGCTAGAAATGCACAGAGAGACAATGAACTAGGAAGAGATCACCCAAAACTTTAAGGTAACATTCAATTTTGAAGCTGATTCACCTTTAGTAGTGCAACTTTACAAGTCGTTAGAGGTAAAAGTTTTATGGAAGAAGGTCAAGTAGAAATAGTACCTACATCTAGTGCACACAGAACATCTACGACATTCCATGAACTATTATAAAGTTATAATGTTATCAAGGAAGAGCAGGAAGAAGAATACCCAAGAAGCGTACATGTACCAAAGACTTAAGGAGAGTGTGACATAGTAGGTCCAACACATATGCCAAGCCCTTAAGAGTGTGCAAAGTGCAGATTGGCACGAAGGAGAAACTAAAGTTTACAAACATTGGTGATTATTGGAATGATGAGATCATGGAACTAATTGCAGACCTATTGTGTGAATATCAGGATCTCTTTTCGAAAACATTTGCAGAGATGAAGGGAATAGTTGCATAATTGGGTGAGATGAATATCCCTTTAAAACTATATGTGAATATAGTAAGACAGATACCTTATAGATTGAATCCAAAGTACAAGGAAAAAGTGAAACCAGAGCTTGACAAAATGATAGAAGCTGGTGTAATTGAACCTGTCATAGAGTCTGAAGGGATAAGTCTAATGGTGGTTCAAGACACGTAAATAGGGGGTATTAGAATTTGTGTAGACCTAAGGAAGTTGAATGATGCCTATTTGCATGACCTGTTTCTGATCCCCTTTACAGATGAAGTATTATAAAATGTAGGTGGTAAGGAGGCCTACTCATTTAGCGATGGATTTTTAGGATACCATCAGATAAAGATTGTGCCTGAAGATAGACATAAGACTACCTTTGTGATAGAATGGGGAAGCTATTGATATACGGTAATGCCATTTGGGTTGAAGAATGCACCTGCTATAGTTAATGGCACCCCTTCGACTCCTGCAACCTCCATGGTTGTGATACTGGAGGCACCTATCATTACTATGGCTCGACCTATAGTTAATTTTCATTCTACCACCTCGAACCCATTTGGTTCTCTTGGCCACTCACTGGGCTACAATGTTCAGTCCATCCCTATGGCTTCTAGTCCATTTTTTTATGGTATGCCTAACTTCACCTCGCAATTTTCAAACTCTATCCCAGCTGTCGGCCCTAATGTTAGCATTGGACTTGGGGGAAGTACAACTCCTTACACTCCTTTTTCATTTAGAGGATCTAAAATACCTCAAATGACTCCTAATATGGGAGGTATGCCTGCTTTTAACCCTGGGTCCAATCCTCGTATATCTGGGTGGAACAGTCAACGTGGTGGACAAGCTTCAGCTCAATTTCCATCCTACAATCCTACCTCCTCGGCGCATATTATGGCCAATATATTTGGCATGATGAATCCTCCTCTATCCTCCGATTTCCAACCTAGGGGAGGTCAGTTTCACACTTTGGGAAACCCCCAACCTGGATCTAATCCGACTGCGGGTATTTTCTATAATCCTCAATAGAACATTCCAGCTGGAATGATGCCGAACCAACCTTGTATGAATCAGCTCGAAGGAGGGGCTTATAATGTCGGATAGGGCCATGGTTTTTACCAAAACCCTGGATGGCCTTTGAATCCAAAAGTGCAATCTTTCCTGGGAGGTTGGGGCCAGATGTCACAACCCCGTCTCCCTTTTCTATCCACGCTTAATCTATCATATTTTTCTAAGTTAATGAATGACCCCGTGAGTCATGATCCTACATGGTCTCAAGTCCCCACCAAACTTCCTTCGGACATCCCAAAGTTTGAGGGTAAGAATGGAGAGGATCCTCGTGATCGTGTCACTACCTTTCACCTTCGGTGCTCTTCAAACTCCCTTAATAACAAGTCTATTCATTTCAGATTATTTCAACGCACCCTTACCAGAGTTGTTGTGAAATGGTATATTGAGCTACCAAGGGGGGCATATGGGACTTTTAGTCAATTGGTGATGGTCTTTATTAACCACTTCCAGTTGCCCATTCGTTATGATGCTGGTTTAGAATTGTTGTCTACTTTACACCAGGATACCTCCACTCATATCTCAAACCATATCCAGGAGTGGAGTAGATGGAAGAGTTTGATTAAGACCCCTATACCCCCTACCTTTTATTTAGAATGGTTTCTTAAGTCTTTGCAGACTCCTATATGAAAGGATGTTTCTACTTCTAGGGTTACCACTAAGGAAGAAGCTATCTTCAGAGCCTAGCAGTTAGATTTGATATATGCTCAGTCTGGGATGTTATACCACCTCCTTCCTGACATACCACGATCTACTTACGACCCTAGGAAAAATCTCGAACCTCATGCTGATGGCATTGTAGGATACACCAATGTAAATTCCACAGACTCGGTGACTAACCAGTTGAAAGAGTTGTCTTTAAGCCAGTCTGCAGGAGGACCAGCCTCGTCTATGTATTCCAACCCCACTCAGTTGGCGGATGTACAATCAGTGAAATTGTAGACTAACCTGAATGGTAGCCAACAACCAGGAGGGAATAAGAAGAAAGAACATAATATCCGTAAGAGTGGGAAAAATGGTAATAAATCCAAGGACAATAATAATAAGAAGAAGACAGGTAGTAATGCTAGAGAGGGAAAACGAGAAAAATGTAAGGTGAAGTTTCCCTGTAATATTTGCACAGATGATCACCTTACCCATTTGTGCCGCAAACTTGCAAAAGTTGCGAGGCTATTAGCTCAATCTCCCGTCGTGATGACGAATCCATTCCCACATAATCAACACTTAGCCTTGATCTCCTCAAATTTTGAAAATGCGGCTAGTGGAGGTCAAAACCAGCAGTCGCAATATGGCGACTGTTTATGTATCAATATGGTCAATGCGAAAATAGATGTAGCCACTTGATATTGAGACTATAGTTCTAAACAAACTAATTTTGGCCTAGAATCTCCTCCTCCTGTGGAGACGAATTTACAAATTGAGATGTAGCCACCACCTCGTACTCTGAAAGGAGTATTCAAGCGCTCTACCCATAATCCAAATTCTAGAGCCTCCTAGAACTACTCTATTGTTGAGGACTTGGGTCAAACCCCTTATGCGATGCCGTATTTGGAGGTACTCCAAACATGTCCTTCACAAAGTAATTCCTTAATCTCTTCTCTAGGTGCTCTAGAACTCAGTGGATCAAAGGTTATCAAGTTTTACGTCACGGATGTTAAGCCTCACTTTCCTTACCATGTGGATTTCCAAATGCATGTGGAGTATTCCAAGTATACCATCAAACGTGCAGTTGTTGATGAAGGCGGTGCTACGTGTGTGATGTCCCTGGCCTATTGGAAATCTCTCGATTCTTTGACTCTTTCCAAGTCATAGAACATGTTGACTGCTTTGAGATTCATTCCTTCCACCCTCATGGAATTATCCCCACCTTTCTAATCTAGTTAGGTGGGAAGGCAGTAGAGGTGGAAGTAGAGGTAGTTGATGCGCCTCTTGATTATAACATGTTACTAGGTCACAATTGGAATTATGCTATGATCGTCATCGTATCATCCATCTTCTATATTCATTGTTTTCCTCATGAGGGGAATATCATGAAGATCGACCAATTATCCTTTACATGCTCTAGTCCTAATGCATATCTTGGACATTCAATCCCTGTGATCGATAATTCTCAGCCGGCAACTGAGAATATCCGTGTCAAAATGTATTCTTCCCTTATGGGTACTTTCGACTTCTCGGAAACCATCAAGTTTATGCCATGTCCAATAGACCCGTCTCGACTGGGAGGTCCATTCCTTTCCACACGTCTTATTTTGATGATCCGTGGACCCTACCTTCCCTGACTTTGTCTTGTGAAGGGAAGTCGCATGTTGGGATGGCCATGCCACTATTAGAATAAGAGATTGTGTATCAAGTTGTTCTCGACTCTTCCGTCGATCTTGATCCTATTCCCTCCCCGACGGACGAGGAAGATCTTGTGTCTAGGCCCGTGTGGGCCACCTTGTTGTCTTATTCACATGATTCCCTCGATGGGAGTTTACCCTCAGACAAATCCATCATCGAATCCATGAATGGTTTCAAAAAAACTTGGGATGGTATGCATCACCATTCTTATTTTCTCCCGAAGCTTGAAAGAATCGAACAAGACAGTTTTCGATCTACTTTGAGTGAGATAGTCAATCATGCCATAGTTCCACTTGATACGCACGACATTTATGTCAAAGGAAACATGGCGATTATTTATCCTACCATACAGATCGACATCTCTCGTACCCTTGACAAGGTTGAAAATGTAAATATCGGTGCAGATTGTTCACAAGAAGAAATCATGATCTACACTGAGCTCTTCAAGGAATTTCGAGACGTATTCACTTGGTCCTATGAAGATATTCCAGGGATCAACCCTCATATTCTCGAACATGATATTAGAAATTATATGGATGCTAAAGCTATTCAGAAATGTCTTAGATTTGTAAATCCTCGAAAGGCTCCTGTTATTAAGGCAGAGGTGGAGAACCTACTTAATGTTGGATTCATCTACCTGGTTCCCTTAACCGAATGGGTATCCAACCCCGTTCCTATATATAAGAAGAAAGGAACCATCCATGTATGTATGAATTTTTGTGACCTGAACAAGGCATGTCCGAAAGACAACTTCCCCACACCCTTCATCGATCAGATTCTCGACAAGTGTGAGAGAAACGAAGTATTTTCTTTTATGGACGGTTTTTTAGGATATAATCAAATTAAAATCAAAACCGAGGATAAACACAAGACGGCATTTATTTGTCCTTGGGGTACTTTTTCATATTGTAATATGCCTTTCAGCCTTAAAAACACTGAAGCAACCTTTCAACGTGCCATGACTTTCACGTTTCACGATCTTAAGCACTTAGTCAAAGCTTACCTTGATGATATTGCTGCTCACTCTCGTAAGAGAGCGGATCACATTATTCACCTTCATCTTGTTTTTGAAATATGTCGTTATTATAGAATCTGTTTGAACCCTCACAAGTGCATCTTTTGCATTAAGTCTAGTCATCTTTTATTTTTTCTTGTTTTTCAGACTCGGATCATGGTAGACTTTTATTTTGGATTAAGGTTGACGCAATACTTCGGTTGTCTCCCCTGCACATGATTAGACAACTTCAGGGTCTACAGGGAAAAGATAAATTTTTTCGTAGGTTTATAGTGAACTATGCCACTATCACTAAAGGTTTCATGCATCTTTTGAAGAAGGACACCCCTTTTATCTGGGATGAGCAAGCCCAGGAGTCCTTCTATGCTTTGAAGAAATCTTTGGTGTCGACGCCTCTACTGAAGCCTCTCGACTACAATAGATATTACTTGATTTATATCGTCCTGTCTGAAGATATGATTGGTATGGCTATAGTTCAAGAGGATGATGAGCTCCATGAGCACGTCATTTACTATCTTAGTTGAACTTTACTTGGTCCTGAGTTCAATTACACTCGCGTTGAAAAGTTAGCTTTGGCTACCATTCATGTAGTCCATCGTTTGCATCATTATATATTACTTTGTAAGTCTACGGTGATTGTTGATGTCAATCCATTTCAATACATCCTTACCCCGCGTATCATAGGGGGGAAATACAATAAATGGATTGTCATTTTATAGGAGTTTAATCTCGATTTTGCTTCCATGAAATCCAAGAAATCCCTAGTCTTTGCGGAGTTGATATCTGATTTTCCACAATTATATGAGGATGTTATCCATGTTGATTCATTTTAGGACGAACACATTTTTCTTGTCTCATCGTCTAACCGCTGGTATGGAGACATCGTGCTCTATATTCAGACTTTGAAGTTCCCTCAGCATCTCTCATGAGATGATCGACAGCGTATAAGGTACCAAGCTAAAAAATATACTATCGTTGGTGAGACTTTGTATCATCGAGGAATAGATGATATCTGGTGTCGTTGTTTAACTCATGAAGAAGCTGATTCTATTCTGAACGATTGCCATAGTGGGGCTTGTGGTGGTCATTTATCTGGGCTTGTGACAACCCAAAAAAATTTGTGAGTCGGTTATTTCTGGCCTACTATCTTTAAGGATTGAAGCAGTTAAGAATTGTCACCCCTGCCAGGTGTTCACTCGAAAAATGTGCTCTCATCCATCCCCTCTTCATCTAGTCATTATCATCAGTCCCTTCACCAAGTGGGGGGTGGACTTCGTTGATTTAAAGCCAAATTCGGCTAGGGGGCATCAACACATTATCAGGGTCGTCAACTACTTTACTAAGTGGGTAGAGGCCATGCCTACAATTAAATTCGATGGAAAGACTACAACCTTCTTCGTATTCAATCATATTATCACCCGATTTGGTATCTCAAGTGAGATTGTCATTGACCATGGCAGTCACTTTCAGAATGAGATGATGGAAGAACTAGCAACTAAGATAGGGTTTAAACATGGTAATTCTTCTCCTTATTATCCCCAGGCAAATGGGCAAGTAGAGGCTATCAAAAAGTCTCTTAAGACCATTTTGCAAAAAACTGTCAGTCAAAGTAAATATGACTAACACATCATTCCATATCCTGCACTATGGGCATACCGAACCTCAATCAAGACATCCACCAGATTTTCCCCTTTCCAGATAGTACATGGTGTGGATTCGATATTACCCATTGAATGTGAAATCCATTCTCTTAAGTTGGTAGTCACGCTCCTACCTGACACCTCCAATCTTGAGCAATGCCTTGTATACCTAGAGATTCTTGATGAGCAGTGTTGAGACTCTTCTATGGCTATCGAGGTGAACAAATGATGTGTTAAGGTCCGGTACGATAAGTCTATATATCCTCGGTTGTACATTAAGGGTGACTTGGTCCTCTTGTATGATTAAGATAAAGAATCGTTGGAGGAAGGAAAGTTTAAATCCTTGTGGCACGGTCCTTACATTGTGGGACGTGTTTTAAAAAAAGGGACCTATGAGTTAGAAGATTATGAAGAGAATAAGTTTTTCGAGCCCATAAATGGGCTCTACTTGAAAAGATACTACGCTTGAGCCCCATGCTTTGGCGGAACTCTTTGTATACTAATGTAATTTAGTGTATAGATCTCTTTCCTTTTTCGTCTTCGATTTTATTATTGATTTTTCACCTGGTTGATAGATGTCAATAGAGTCATCAGTATACTTAGGATTCGCAGACAGGGCCAGTCATCATACACGGAACTTGGCTTCCCCTGCTTGGGTGGTTTATTTTCTCAAGGGTCTACTGGTGTCTTCAGGAGGTGTATGCCTAAGGCCACCCATGAATAATGTGTCTAAATATAACATCATTATATAACTATTACGCGATGCTATCTCACATGGCATTCATTCATTAGAAGTTCACATGGATTCCCAATTAGTAGTACATTAGTTGAACAGTCATTACTACGTGCATGGTCCTACTTTACTCCGACGATTCCTACGGGTACATATTTTAGAACGACAATTTGATTTTATTACATATTATCATATTCCTAGGAGTTCTAATCATGTATCCAATGCTTATGCTAACTATGTTTTAGATTGGCATTTGTCACACAACTAAAAGCAAAGAAAACCATCTAACCAATATGCACATTGTAAAATATAAGTAAATCCGAAGATCCCTTTTTATATATTTCAAAAAATATGGTGTTTATAGTACAAAATGAGGCTAACACCATCAATACATATACAGTCGATATCTGTAGAGTCCCGATTTTAATTTAAACTAACATGAATTAAAATAGAGCAGAAAATTTAAAAATTACTAGAAATTTGCTTACTCACGCATATTTATTCACAGATTTTGGTAAATTAAATAACATTTTCCAAAATAATTTGCATACAATTTAAAATTGAATAAACACTTCACAATTTTAAAAAAATACCTGTCACTGATGCTAAGCTTGATTCTTCGCTTGAACTTCCGCTGCGGCAGCTTGAACCTTCAGCTTAAACACTCCCAAACCGGCCACCCTGCCGACCAGTGCGCCTGGCCCTAGGACATCTACGGATGTCCTAGCCCTCCGTGCCCAAACCTCTCAGCCACGGTGTCCACGGTAAATCCCACTGTCCCCACTGTAAATTCACTCTCCCCCAATGTTTCCCTCCCAAAATCTCCTCTCCTCCAAAACCCTGAATGAATGAGAGTTTCTCCAAAATCCATACTCCCCTTCCTTATGCCTCCATCCTCCTCTCGAACCTTTCCCCCTCACCAAACCTTATCCAAACATTTAAAACCTTATCCCTTCATTTAGTTCATATTTATTACCTTATCTTTTAATTAATGTCCCCTTTAACGTGTGGGTTACGTTATCCCTCATGGGAT
>JASDQU011175999.1:12082-25091 GCA_032191745.1 Picea mariana
CATCGAGTCTCCATCTCTCATCCTCAAGTTATACAGCTTCTTTCTCAGGAATAGTTTATTTACCAGGGACTTAGACTCATACAACTTCCCCAACTTTTCCCATAAATCCTTGGTTGTAGCTTCCTCTGACACATTTAGTAATACTGAATCAGAGAGACACAGTCAGATTGTGCTCTTTGCCTTCCGATCCATCTTTTTCTAGTCATCTGCAGAAGTTCATGTAGGTGCAGTACTTGGATCTACTGCGATCCACTAATCTTTGTCCACCAAAAGATCTTCCATATTGAGCTTCCACAGCTCAAAGATTTTCCCATTAAACTTCTCGATCTCCATCTTCAAATTTCTTTCCATTTCTTTTCAGCTAAAAAACAATACCACAGATCTCCCATCGTAACAAGGCTTATCATAGTCCCGAGCCAAACCCTTGACCACAAAGGCGTCCCCCTAAAGACAATAAAGCTATGATACCAAATGTAAATTCTAACCTTGTACAATGTCTACTGTAAACAGATATTCATAAAAGAACAAAAAATATACAATGGAAAATACAAACATTACACGGAGATTTTTCCCCTGGAAACCCAAACCGGGAAAACCAACATATATTATATTCATTCATTGTGTTACATTGTTTACAATAAAATATACATATAGGAGCTAGAGGCCTCCAAAACCCTAACCCAATGACCTGGATTAGTCCAAAACCCTAATTCCTTAACCAGAAATAGAAAACCATCAGCAAAAACCATGTGCCAAAAAAACCACCTAAATACATGGCATGTTTCCCGAGGCAGAAAAAAAATTATGGGGCCGCTGCACCCGAACCCCAGTGCAGGGGGATCTTCCCCCATGCACCCCCCTAGGGGGGGCCTAGTCTCCCCCCATCTAACCCCCCTGCACGCCCGGTGCATACGCTTAGACACTACCACTCGTGCAAAGAATATAACACATACCCAACAGAGATGATGGGGAAACCGAACCTAGTTTGGTCAACTGTTCAGTTGAGTTTGGCCAACCAAAATAAGATAATATCGATAGGGATATTAGCAGGAGTACTTGTTAACATAGATGGAGTGCGCAGTGTAGATGACTTTGAGGTGATTGAGATTGTTGATAATAATCAACTATACCCGGATTTTCTTGAATTGGATTGGGAATTCAACAATTAGGAGATCATTAAATTGAAGAAAAGAGAGATGATTTTTTAAGGAGGAGGCTTAAAGGTCATTGCGCCATTAGACGCTATGGAGGAACAAAGATATGTAGAGTTCGTGAGAAATAAAATTGATAGCTTATGTAATATGACAACGTGCATGGATGACTACGTCAATCCTACTATAGAAGACTCGAAGGAAGGACTTGAACAATTGCATCATCGGTTGCATGAAGTGTCGACCAGAAGGTGTATGGATCACATTACTCATTCTTTGTGCTAGATCAGAATAGAGGTACATGATATGCCAAAGTTTGAGGGATTAACTAAAGTAAGTTATTTTGTCAATGAATTTGATTTGCAGATACCTAAACTGTAAATGTTGTTAGCATTAGGTGTTACACTAAGATAAAGTCCAACGAGATGGTGGGAAACCCATAAGGAAGGGATAGAGGATTGAAAAAATTGTAAAAGGTTGATGCAAATAAGGTTTGGAATAAAATAAATAATGCACAAGTATATGGGGATAAGTGATCCAAAGGATCATGTTGCATGATGCATGACAGCTTGGAGGCATGTACCAAAACATGAATGGATGCACAGGTTCATACATACATTGGAGACAGTTCCCAAGAACTGGTATTTAGAGCTAGAAATGCACAGAGAGACAATGAACTAGGAAGAGATCACCCAAAAATTTAAGGTAACATTCAATTTTGAAGTTGATTCACCTTTAGTAGGTGCAACTTTACAAGTCATTAGAGGTAAAAGTGTTATGGAAGAAGGTCAAGTAGAAATAGTACCTACATCTAGTGCACACAGAACATCTACGACGTTCCATGAACTATTATAAAGTTATAATGTTATCAAGGAAGAGCAGGAAGAAGAATACCCAAGAAGCGTACATGTACCAGAGACTTAAGGAGAGTGTGACATAGTAGGTCCAACACATATGCGAAGCCCTTAAGAGTGTGCAAAGTGAAGATTGGCACGAAGGAGAAACTAAAGTTTAAAAACATTGGTGATTATTGGAATGATGAGATCATGGAAATAATTGAAGACCTATTGTGTGAATATCAGGATCTCTTTTCGAAAACATTTGCAGAGATGAAGGGAATAGTTGCATAATTGGGTGAGATGAATATCCCTTTAAAACTAGATGTGAATATAGTAAGACAGATACCTTATAGATTGAATCCAAAGTACAAGGAAAAAGTGAAACCAGAGCTTGACAAAATGATAGAAGCTGGTATAATTGAACTTGTCATAGAGTCTGAAGGGATAAGTCCAATGGTGGTTCAAGACACGTAAATAGGGGGTATTAGAATTTGTGTAGACCTAAGGAAGTTGAATGATTCCTATTTGCATGACCTGTTTCTGACCCCCTTTACAGATGAAGTATTATAAAATGTAGGTGGTAAGGAGGCCTACTCATTCAGCGATGGATTTTTAGGATACCATCAGATAAAGATTGTGCCTGAAGATAGACATAAGACTACCTTTGTGATAGAATGGGGAAGCTATTGATATACGGTAATGCCATTTGGGTTGAAGAATGCACCTGCTATAGTTAATGGCACCCCTTCGACTCCTGCAACCTCCATGGTTGTGATACTGGAGGCACCTATAATTACTATGGCTCGACCTATAGTTAATGTTCATTCTACCACCTCAAACCCATTTGGTTCTCTTGGCCACTCACTGGGCTACAATGTTCAGTCCATCCCTATGGCTTCTAGTCCATTTTTTTATGGTATGTCTAACTTCACCTCGCAGTTTTCAAACTCCATCCCAGCTGTCGGCCCTAATGTTAGCATTGGACTTGGGGGAAGTACAACTCCTTACACTCCTTTTTCATTTAGAGGATCTAAAATACCTCAAATGACTCCTAATATGGGAGGTATGCCTGCTTTTAACCCTGGGTCAAATCCTCTTACATCTGGGTGGAACATTCAACGTGGCAGACAAGCTTCAGCTCAATTTCCATCCTACAATCCTACCTCCTCGGCGCATATTACGGCCAATATATTTGGCATGTTGAATCCTCCTCTATCCTCCAATTTCCAACCTAGGGGAGGTCAGTTTCACACTTTGGGAAACCCCCAACCTGGATCTAATCTGACTGCGGGTAGTTTCTATAATCCTCAATAGAACATTCCAGCTGGAATGATGCCCAACCAACCTTGTATGAATCAGCTCGAAGGAGGGGCTTATAATGTCGGATAGGGCCATGGTTTTTACCAGAACCCTGGATGGCCTTTGAATCCAAAAGTACAATCTTTCCCGGGAGGTTGGGGCCAGATGTCACAACCCCGTCTCCCTTTTCTAGCCACGCTTAATTTGTCATATTTTTCTAAGTTAATGAATAACCCCGTGAGTCATGATCCTAAATGGTCTCAAGTCCCCACCAAACTTCCTTCGGACATCCCAAAGTTTGAGGGTAATAATGGAGAGGATCCTGGTGATTGTGTCACTAGCTTTCACCTTCGGTGCTCTTCAAACTCCCTTAATAACAATTCTATTCATTTCAGATTATTTCAACGCACCCTTACCAGAGTTGTTGTGAAATGGTATATTGAGCTACCAAGGGGGGCATATGGGACTTTTAGTCAATTGGTGATGGTCTTTATTAACCACTTCCAGTTTCCCATTCGTTATGATGTTGGTTTAGAATTGTTGTCTACTTTACACCAGGATAGCTCCACTCATATCTCAGACCATATCCAGGAGTGGAGTAGATGGAAGAGTTTGATTAAGACCCCTATACCCCCTACCTTTCATTTAGAATGGTTTCTTAAGTCTTTTCACACTCCTATATGAAAGGATGTTTCTACTTCCAAGGTTACCACTGAGGAAGAAGCTATCTTAAGAGCCTAGTAGTTAGATTTGATATATGCTCAGTCTGGGATGTTATACCACCTCCTTCCTGACGCACCACGGTCTACTTATGACCCTAGGAAAAATCTCGGACCTCGTGCTGATGGCATTGTAGGATACAGCAATGTAAATTCCGCAGACTCGGTGACTAACCAGTTGAAAGAGTTGTCTTTAAGCCAGTCTGCAGGAGGACCAGCCTCGTCTCTGTATTCCAACCCCACTCAGTTGGCAGATGTACAATCAGTGAAATTGTCGACTAACCTGAATGGTAGCCAACAACCAGGAGGGAATAAGAAGAAAGGACATAATAGCCGTAAGAGTGGGAAAAATGGTAATAAATCCAAGGACAATAATAATAAGAAGAAGACGGGTAGTAATGCTGGAGAGGGAAAACGAGAAAAATGTAAGGTGAAGTTTCCCTATAATATTTGCACAGATGATCACCTTACCCATTTGTGCCACAAACTTGCAAAAGTTGCGAGGCTATTAGCTCAATCTCCCGTCGTGATGACGAATCCATTCCCACATAATCAACACTTAGCCTTGATCTCCTCAAATTTTGAAAATGTGGCTAGTGGAGGTCAAAACCAGCAGTCGCAATATGGCGACCGTTTATGTATCAATATGGTCGATGCGAAAATAGATGTAGCCACTTGATATCGAGACTATATTTCTAAACAAACTAATTTTGGTCTAGAATCTCCTCCTCCTGTGGAGACGAATTTACAAATTGAGATGTAGCCACCACCTCGTACTCAGAAAGGAGTATTCAAGCGCTCTACCCATAATCCAAATTCTAGAGCCTCCTAGAACTACTCTATTGTTGAGGACCTGGGTCAAATCCCCTATGCGATGCCGTCTTTAGAGGTACTCCAGACGTGTCCTTCACAAAGTAATTCCTTAATCTCTTCTCTAGGTGCTATAGAACTCAATGGCTCAAAGGTTATCAAGTTTGACGTCACGGATGTTAAGCCTCACTTTCCTTACCATGTGGATTTCCAAATCCATGTGGAGTATTCCAAGTATACCATCAAACATGCAGTTGTTGATGAAGGCGGTGCTACGTGTGTGATGTCCGGCCTATTGGAAATCTCTCGATTCTTTGACTCTTTCCAAGTCATCGAACATGTTGACTGCTTTGAGAGTCATTCCTTCCACCCTCATGGAATTATCCCCACCTTTCCAATCTAGTTAGGTGGGAAGGCAGTAGAGGTGGAAGTAGAGGTAGTTGATGCGCCTCTTGATTATAACCTGTTACTAGGTCACAATTGGAATTATGCTATGATCGTCATCGTATCATCCATCTTCTATATTCTTTGTTTTCCTCATGAGGGGAATATCATGAAGATCGACCAATTATCCTTTACATGCTCTAGTCCTAATGCATATCTTGGACAGTCAATCCCTGTGATCGATAATTCTCAGCCGGCAACTGAGAATATCCGTGTCAAAATGTATTCTTCCCTTATGGGTACTTTCGACTTCTCGCCAACCATCAAGTTTATGCCATGTCCAATAGACCCGTCTCGACTGGGAGGTCCATTCCTTTCCGCACATCTTATTTTGATGATCCGTGGACCCTACCTTCCCTGAATTTGTCTTGTGAAGGGAATTCGCATGTTGGGATGGCCATGCCACTATCAGAAGAAGAGATTGTGTATCAAGTTGTTCTCGACTCTTCCGTCGATCTTGATCCTATTCCCTCCCCGATGGACGAGGAGGATCTTGTGTCTAGGCCCGTGTGGGCCACCTTGTTGTCTTGTTCACATGATTCCCTCGATGGGACTTTACCCTCAAACAAATCCATCATCGAATCCATGAATGGTTTCAAAAAACCTTGGGATGGTATGCATCACCATTCTTATTTTCTCCCGAAGCTTGAAAGAATTGAACAAGACAGTTTTCGATCTACTTTGAGTGAGATAGTCAGTCATGCCATAGTTCCACTTGATACGCACGACATTTATGTCGAAGGAAACATGGTGATTATTTATCCTACCATACAGATCGACATCTCTCGTACCCCTGACAAGGTTGAAAATGTAAATATCGGTGTAGATTGTTCAAAAGAAGAAATCATGATCTACACTGAGCTCTTCAAGGAATTTCGAGACGTATTCACTTGGTCCTATGAAGATATTCCAGGGATCAACCCTCATATTCTCGAACATAATATTAGAACTTATATGGATGCTAAACCTATTCAGAAATGTCTTAGAGTTGTAAATCCTCGAAAGGCTCCTATTATTAAGGCAGAGGTGGAGAACCTACTTAATGTTGGATTCATCTACCTGGTTCCTTTAACCGAATGGGTATCCAACCCCGTTCCTATAGATAAGAAGAAAGGAACCATCCAAGTATGTATGAATTTTTGTGACCTGAACAAGGCATGTCCGAAAGACAACTTCCCCACACCCTTCATCGATCATATTCTCGACAAGTGTGAGAGAAATGAAGTGTTTTCTTTTATGGACAGATTTTTAGGATATAATCAAATTCAAATCAAAACCGAGGATAAACACAAGACGGCATTTATTTGTCCTTGGGGTACTTTTGCATATCATAATATGCCTTTCAGCCTTAAAAAAACTGAAGCAACCTTTCAACGTGCCATGACTTTCACATTTCACGATCTTAAGCACTTAGTCAAAGCTTACCTTGATGATCTTACTGCTCACTCTCGTAAGAGAGCGGATCACATTATTCACCTTCATCTTGTTTTTGAAATATGTCGTTATTATAGAATTTGTTTGAACCCTCACAAGTGCATCTTTTGCATTAAGTCTGGTCATCTTTTATTTTTTCTTGTTTTTCAGACTGGGATCATGGTAGATCCTCTTAAGGTTGAGGCAATACTTCGGTTGTCTCCCCTGCACATGATTAGACAACTTCAGGGTCTACAGGGGAAAGATAAATTTCTTCGTAGGTTTATAGTGAACTATGCCACTATCAATAAAGGTTTCATGCGTCTTTTGAAGAAGGACACCCCTTTTATCTAGGATGAGAAAGCTCAGGAGTCCTTCTATGCTTTGAAAAAATCTTTGGTGTCGACGCCTCTACTGAAGCCTCTCGACTACAATAGAGATTACTTGATTTATATCTTTCTGTCTGAAGATATGATTGGTATGGTTATAGTTCAGGAGGATGATGAGCTCCATGAGCACATCATTTACTATCTTAGTTGAACTTTACTTGGTCCTGAGCTAAATTACACTCGCGTTGAAAAGTTAGCTGTGGCTACCATTCATGTAGTCCATTGTTTGCATCATTATATATTACTTTGTAAGACTACGATGATTGTTAATGTCAATCCATTTCAATACGTCCTTACCCCGCGTATCATAGGGGGGGAAATATAATAAATGGATTGTCATTTTATAGGAGTTTAATCTCGATTTTGCTTCCACGAAATCCAAGAAATCCCTAGTCTTTGCGGAGTTGATATCTGATTTTCCACGATTATATGAGGATGTTATCCATGTTGATTCATTTTAGGACGAACACATTTTTCTTGTCTCATCGTCTAACCCCTGGTATGGAGACATCGTGCTCTATATTCAGACTTTGAAGTTCCCTCAGCATCTCTCATGAGATGATCGACAGCGTATAAGGTACCAAGCTAAAAAATATACTATCGTTGGTGAGACTTTGTATCATCGAGGAATATAGGATATCTGGCGTCGTTGTTTAACTCATGAAGAAGCTGAGTCTATTCTGAACAATTGCCACAGTGGGGCTTGTGGTGGTCATTTATCTGGGCTTGTGACAACCCAAAAAATTTTGTGAGTCGCTTATTTCTGGCCTACTATCTTTAAGGATTGAAGCGGTTAAGAATTGTCACCCCTGCCGGGTGTTCACTCGAAAAATGTGCTCGCATCCATCCCCTCTTCATCTAGTCATTATCATCAGTCCCTTCACCAAGTGGGGGGTGGACTTCATCGATTTAAAGCCAAATTCATCTAGGGGGCATCAACACATTATCAGGGTCTTCAACTACTTTACTAAGTGGGTAGAGGCCATGCCTACAGTTAAATTCGATGGGAAGACTACAACCTTCTTCGTATTCAATCATATTATCACCCGATTTGGTATCTCGAGTGAGATTGTCATTGACCATGGCAGTCACTTTCAGAATGAGATGATGGAAGGACTAGAAACTAAGATGGGGTTTAAACATGGTAATTCTTCTCCTTATTATCCCCAGGCAAATGGGCAAGTAGAGGCTATCAAAAAGTCTCTTAAGACCATTTTGCAAAAAATTCTCAGTCAGAGTAAATCTGACTAACACATCATGCCATATCCTGCACTATGGGCATACCGAACCTCAATCAAGACTTCCACCAGATTTTCCCCTTTCCAGTTAGTACATGGTGTGGATTTGATATTACCCATTGAATGTGAAATCCCTTCTCTTAAGTTGGTAGTCACGCTCCTACCTGACACCTCCAATCTTGAGCAACGCCTTGTATACCTAGAGAGTCTTGATGAGCAGTGTTGAGACTCTTCTATGGCTATCGAGGTGAACAAATGATGTGTTAAGGTCTGGTACGATAAGTCTATCTATCCTCGGTTGTACGTTAAGGGTGACTTGGTCCTCTTGTATGATTAAGATAAAGAACCGCTGGAGGAAGGCAAGTTTAAATCCATGTGGCACGGTCCTTACATTGTGGGACGTGTTTTAGAAAAAGGGACCTATGAGTTAGAAGATTATGAAGAGAATAAGTTTTTCGAGCCCAGAAATGGGCTCTACTTGAAAAGATACTACGCTTGAGCCCCATGCTTTGGCAGAACTCTTTGTATACTAATGTAATTTAGTGTATATATCTCTTTCCTTTTTAGTCTTCGATTTTATTATCGATTTTTCACTTGGTTGACAGATGTCAATAGATTCATCAGTATACTTAGGATTCGCAGACAGGGCCAGTCATCATACACGGAACTTGGCTTCCCCTGCTTGGGTGGTTTATTTGCTCAAGGGTCTACTGGTGTCTTCAGGAGGCATATGCCTAAGGCCACCCATGAATAATGTGTCTGAATATAACATCATTATATAACTATTACGCGATGCTATCTCACATGGCATTCATTCATTAGAAGTTCACATGGATTCCCAATTAGTATTACATTAGTTGAACGGTCGTTACTGCGTGCATGGTCCTACTTTACTCCGACGATTCCTACGGGTACATATTTTAGAACAACAATTTGATTTTATTACATATTATCATATTTCTAGGAGTTCTAATCATGTATCCAATGCTTATGCTAACTATGTTTTAGATTGGCATTTGTCACACAATTAAAAGCAAAGAAAACCATCTAACCAATATACACATTGTAAAATATAAGTAAATCCGAAGATCCCTTTTTATATATTTCAAAAAATATGGTGTTTATAGTACAAAATGAGGCTAACACCATCAACACATATATATTCGATATCATAATATCCCATGACATCTACGCATGTGGCACTATATGTGTATCATGGTAACAAACCACGGAATTCACGAGACACCGAAAGAGTTGTACCCATGCCATGGGTACACCAACCACCTATCGTTGCATGGCTTCAGGCAAATCCTCTACCTGAACCATGGGTATCCTATGAGTCAAATGCGACAGGATTCCCTGTACGTTTTGTAGCACCCTCCTGGGTTCTCCTCCCACTGCTTCGTCTCCCCAGTTCCTCCGTCAATGTCGAGGGAAAACCTCTGGCCATCACGAACCCACGTCTGTAGCACATAAAGTCTAGTCAATACTTAAGCACCATCCAAAAATATTTTTTTCCTAATTATAAAAAATACAAAAAAATGAAATATGTAAAAACTTTTTGACATACCTATGTCACCGTAGGTGGACCCTGGTGGAAGTGGCATGTTTGGATCTCCTCTAAAGTCAATCCCTTAGTGAGGATATTCATCCAGAGTGATGACCTGTCGTGACCACCAATAGAAGAATTCCTCGTTGTAGGGTCTTGGAACCCTACCTCCTCCCTATTGCCTCATCACCTCGGTCCACCATGCCATGGCTAGATGACGAGGTCCCCGTGGACGAATCTCCACTCTAGGTCCCAAAACTGGAACCCGCTCGAAAAATAAACTGCACGAGATGGAGGCAAACCCAAAATTTTTTTTACCCCCCTGTTTACACTCTGTCAACTAGCTCTTCATATTGGTTAGTGGTGAGGTACACCAGTCGTACATTGTGGGTCTCACACACTGCACCGCATAGAACATGAGTGGCCTCAATGCCTGGTGCAATGAGGCCAAACCTGTGATCCTAGTCAAAACTAGGACAATGATCTTGAAACTGAGGTTATTTATTACTCGGATAGGGACTTGACTCCCTACCTTAGGAGTCCCTGCTACACAGTGGGCATCGATATATTATTCTATATTCATCCCTCTACCTACTCCCCATGACTTGAGGTTCAAAACCTCCCCTTGGCATGATAGACCAGTCAAAAAGTAAATGTTCTCTACCTCAATTCTCAATGGTTTCCCATCGAGATTGAAGCTCTTGCTATCAAGGTCCCAGTAACCCACCAACATCTCCAGCAACCTAACTTGGTCTCTCATTCCTTTGAGAGCCCAAAACTTATACAAAGCGCATCGCTTTAAGGCAATTTGGGCACCCAGATCTCGATCTACAGTGGAATCAACCTCCTCATGTTCCCTTTCTCGCCATTCAAGCACCATCCTGTCAAAGAAAAACACAATTTTGAGTTAGAACCCTTCATTTTGGTCATTTTTGTGCCTGTACTCGGCTTCCTTTGCACACAGTCGCATGTAGGGATCAATATACACCCTCTGTAGTTAGTACAAGAGTGTATACCTCATTGTATAAGTGACCTAATCACAAACAGCCCGCATACACCGAAATCTATGCTTTGCACTTTAAATAACTAAAAATATAAACCTAATTCAAAAATGTAATCCATTGAAATTGAAGAGGAAGAGATCAAGAATTACATGATCCAGAATGCTCGTGATTTCATTACCAGATGTTCTCGCAATTGTCATTTGAATCTTGGAGGATTTTTTGTCTAATTTGCACTAGTTGGGTAAAAAAATCAAAATGGTATAGTAATTTTTTATTTTGTTACTATTTATAAATCATTTTTACCCACTTTCTATAGTTTAAACCATTTTTGGCGCCTAATGGACTAATACAAAAATGGATCGAGTTGGTTTTTGCAGTATTAACCTAGGATTCTTGTAGTTTTCAGTACTTTGTCGACCGTTTGTCACCTTGGGAAGGTATGTTCATTACCCAGCATATAGGATAGGTATCCACTATGTTATGCATTTTTCGCATTATCCTATAACTGTTACTCTTTATGCCCTAGGTACGAACCCATTTGTTGCGACACACACTCTGTCTGTTATAAAGTCGTGTCGATATCAAGTGGTAGAGACTTACTAGACATGGGTTCCCTAGTTAGATCCCCTACCGCATTTGGCACCCATGCAGAGTTTTTTTCATCACGACCGGGAGTCCCTCAAAACTCGTACTTAACTTTATGTTGAACCTCATTTCTCATTAATAAACATGCAACCTTTTACCCTGTGGACTCCCAAATGAGTTTAATTTAAGCTCTTTTCCATCTCATCTTTAAAAAGTGAAAATATTTCTAAGTGATTTGTCCCTTTCACACTTGTTAAATTGGATTTGAAAGATTAGGAGTCTTAGTTAAGCTCTTTTCTAACTCGTTACAAAAATAGAAAAGATTTCCGAGTGAAATTTTCGTTTTCACACTCGTAAATTGGATTTGAAAAGATGTCTACTTGGCACAAGTTTACCCCTTTTTCACACCAAGTAGACTAAAAGACATAAAAAATGACATTTTTTGGTGTTAAGGTGTGATTGCATCTCATGCCCCGGCTTTCAGTATTGATCCTATAATCGGTTCTCACTTTGCGTTATAAACCATTTTCCTCAGCAATTTTACATCCTCAACCAAGCAGAGCCTTGTTTATATTCTTCACAATTTGACACCCTATACCTAGGAGGGAACATTCCCCAAGTGTCCATCTCCCGCATGCACTTTCCTGCATTGAGCATAGGTATCGTCCACTGCTAGAACTAGTTTTTCTTACTTGCGACACTCGTTTCCTCCTTTGTATCATAGAATTCGTTTGTTATGAAAAAACAAAAAAAAATATGGGTAGGAAGGGAGTATTATCTTATATCGGAAGCAGTCGTGTGGCCTTTGAACATAGCACAAAGTTATTTGAGTCCATTCATCATAATTTTGGGTTTAGCATGGCCTTAAGAAGTTGAGCTCGTTACAGAATCTTCTCTATCGACTGGTTACTCTTCTATTCCCTACAGAGAACTTCATTGATGCCTCCTGCATCTCATGATTTTATCATTGGGTCTATGCTGCCAGAGTCTACCATATGTCTCATGCTCTTGTTCAAAGGAAGTATATCAACCTATGTCAACCACTCCTCAGAACTCTTGACTTTGCATGTTGTCCATACCCTCAATTTGTCTCAGAATCACATGATACTTTAGTCCTATCATGCACCCTGGCCCTACTTTCATCATTGGTAGGTCACCTTGAACCCATTAGTTGACATTCCATCATTGATCGTTGAATGGGTGGTTTCCCTAGTGTTCGACAACAAGACATCTATTCACACATTGGGTGTTAAGGTCCTAACCCACACATAGGTAGATCAATGTATTCGGATGTAATAAAGGTCAATATTAATAAGGCATTTCAATAAAATAGAATAAGGCAGATGTAAGAATACCTAATAGAAGCTTCTGCTTCTAGAAGGATCTTCCTCTAGATACTTCTCTTAATAGACATATTTAGTATAAATAAGGGTTGAGGGTATGAGAACCCTAGCTTGGAGATTATTGTAACAGAGCACTTCTCGACTGGAGGTTGCCCCCTCAAAGAGGCCTGTGAACATTGCTTTCTGAATCAAAGTGCTATTTCTATTTCTATTTCTTATATCATTT
>JASDQU011176000.1:0-12735 GCA_032191745.1 Picea mariana
CCTTTCAAGGAACATCCTTTCAGACTATACCAAGTTTATCTCTAAAGTGCTCAAACTTTGCACGCGATAGAGGCTTGGTAAACACATCGGCAACATGTTCATCCGTCCTAACATATTGGAGCTTTATGGATCCTCTTTGCACCATGTCACACATGTAATGATATTGGATCTCTATGTGCTTCGACTTGTAATGAAATACATGATTCTATGTCATCTTTATGAAGCTTTGGTTGTCACATAGGATTGTGGTTGCTTCCATATCTAGGTTGAATAGACCGGTCAACCAATTTCGAAGCCATATAGCTTCGCAGCTGGCAGAACACACAACAATGTATTATGCTTCCACTGTACTGAGAGAAATGCTAGATTTCTTCCTACTCTGCCATGAGATCATGGTTGATCCCAAACTAAAACAACATCCTGAAGTGCTCTTCCTGTCAGAGACACTTCTAGCCCAATCTGAATCAGTGTAGCCACTTAGTGTGAAATCATGATATCCATCATAGTTGAGACCACAATCTAATGTACCCTTAAGGTACCTCATCACATGTTTTGTAGAAACTATGTGAACATGTCTTGGTTCTACCAGAAACTGGCTCAAGGTGTTCACGGAAAAACATATATCTCGTCTAGTGTTCGTAAGGTACATCGTCAATCCAATGATTTTTCTATATAGCATGGCATCAATCAATTCTGACGAAGTTTCGACCAGTAGCTTCAACTTCGCTTCTGTGGGTGTATTCATGGACTTGCACTCCAACATGTTGAATCTCTTTAGGATTTCGACTGCATACTTCCCTTGGTTAAGGAAGATTCTCTCTGGACTCTGCCATACCTCAAGACCTAATAAATAATGAATTAGGCCAAGGTATTTCATCTCAAATTCTGAAGCGAGCTTCTTCTTACATTAAGTGATGAGATTTTCTTATCTAGTTAAGAATAAGTCATCCACATATAGCAACAATATCAACGACTCACCATTCATAAATTTGAAGTAGAGGTTAGAATTATCTTTACTCTTCGTAAAAACCAAGCTCATCAGAAAACTGTCTATCCTGTCATACCAAGCTCTAGGAGCTTGCTTCAATCCGTACAAATCCTTCTTCAACTTGCAGACATGAGTCTTCCCGTCTTCAACTTCAAATCCTTGAGATTTCTCTATATACACTTCTTCTTCAATGACACCATTTAGGAAAGTTGTCTTTATGTCCATCTGGTGCAACTTCCACTTCATCTTAGCTGGAAGGACTATGATGGCTCTGATCGAAGTGTATATAGTGACAAGAGAGAATGTCTCTTCATAGTCACTACCTTCCTTTTGAGAAAATCCGCGAGCAACAAATCTTGATTCATACTTCTCAAAACCTCCATCAACAACATGTTTTATTTTGAAGAGCCATTTGGAAGATATCACATCCTTTCTCTTCCGTCTGGGAACTATTTCCCATAAATCATTCTTTATTATGGATTGGTATTCTTCTGTCATGGCATATGCCCATTCTTTCTTCTCAATGTCTTCTTCAAAGAAGGTAGGCTCCTTTTCTAGGAGATCACACATCAAGGACATATAACTGGAGAATGTCTTAGGTCTCTTCACCTATCTCGTGGTTCCTTTGGAAAACCCATACTTTTGTCCATCTTGAATAAGCTCCCTAGCCCAAGAAAGATTTCTCTTATAGGAGATCATCATCTGAGGAGGTTCTTGAAATTATACTATGTCATGATCTTCTGGAATTTCCTCATTAGGGTAAGCTATGACTTCCCTCACTGGTTCTGCAACTTTGGGAGCCTCCCTCACTGATTCTATAACTTTGGGAGCTACAGGTTCCTCTTCATATACTTCTTCAAGGTGCCATCTTCTCGATTTCTTGAGCGTTGCATATTCATCAAATGTCACATACCTGCTGATCTCAATGTGATGGTGACCTGGTATATAAATCCTGAAGGCCTTGGAGACCTCACAGTATCCCACAAATATTCCCTTGTTTCCTGAGGGTTCCAACTTGTTTCTCTTCTCTTTCAAAATATGTATAAATACTGGGGAGCCAAATATTTTGAGATGGCTTACCTTTGGCTTCTTTCCGGTGAACATCTCTTCCGGGGTATTGAACCCAAGTGTACTATGAGACAATTAGTTTTGTACATATACAGTTGTCATTGTTGCTACTGCCCATAATCACATTGGAAGATCTTCATCATGGATCATGGTATTCACTACTTCCATTATTATTCTGTTCTTTCTTTCTACCACACCGTTTTGTTGAAGATTGTAGGGAGTGGTGAGCTCCCTCTTGATCCCGACATCTTTGTAGAAGTTCACAAACTCTTTTGAGGTGTATTCTCCTCCATTATCTGACCTGATTATCTTGATCTCTCTTTCAAAAAGGTTCTTTATCAAGGCTTTGAATTCCTTGAATTTACTGAACACTTCATCTTTTGATTTCAATAAGTACACCCAGTTCTTATGAGAATAATCATCAATAAAAGATACATAGTACACATACCCACTGATGGAGGATGATGGAATTGGGTCACACACATCTGAATCAATGAGTTCTAGGACTCCTTCTGCTTTGTTGTCTCTCTTTGGAAAAGGGTTCTTGATGTTCTTCCCATGTGCACATCCATTGCACATGCCTTCATGGTCAACCTTGAGTTCTGGTAGACCTGTGACTGCATTGAAAACGTATGGTATCACCTTGTAGTTGATGTGGGCTAATATTCTATGCCAAAGTTCACATGGATTCTCAATGGCGTGGGTCATGGTAGCTTTTGAGTGACCCTTTAGCTTATACAAGCCACCTTCTCCTTTTCCAATGATGATTTCTTATTTCATGGTTTCTCCTTTAGCCCAGATAAGAACTTATCCATCTATAAAGGCAACTCTGAAGCATTTCTTTTCTAAAGATGATATGGAGAGTAGGTTCTTTGTCAAACCTGGTACATAGAGTATGCCCTTCATCTTCATTGAATTCTCTGAATTAAGCTTGTAGTTTGATTCTGCCACTCCCTTGATAGGGTATTGATAATCATCTCCAAGTGTCACTTTATGAGAAAACTTCTTTTTTGAAATGCCAGAGAGAATATATCTTTGTCATGTCATGTGCTTGGAGGCACCACTATCAATGAGCCAAGTGTCCTCTCTAGGTGTTACCGATCACGAGAGGGACGAAATTAAGACATAGTCATTAATTTGTTCTCTTAACATATTTGCAGGTGGCTCTTCATCTTCAAATGCATGGGCATGGTGCCTCTTATTTTTCCTCTTGTATTATTCTCATCTAGTTGGACAATATCTCACAATATGTCCCATCTTGTCACAATGGTAGCATTGGACAAATGAGTAATCTCTTTCCTTTTCTTGTCCTTTCTTCTGGAATCTCTTTGGTTGAGATTTTTTTTGGGGGTGATACTCTTTACGAGTTTCTTTCTGGAAGTGAGACTTATTTCTTCCTCCTTTAGTGTGAGTAGTTAGGGCTTGATCTTCATCTCTTTCTAGTAAAGCTTCTCGGTTAGCTACTCTTGTTTCTTCTTGAATGCATTCTTCCCATAGATGGTCAAATTTTAGTTTCTCCGTTCTGGAAAAAATCGTTTGGATGAATGCATCCCAAGGTCTTGTGAGACGATTAAGGGCTTTCATTAGGAGTTCGTCTTCGTCTATTGTATTTCCAATCGCTTCTATTTGTTATTTGAATTCAAATATTCTAAAGAAATATTCTTGGATTGATTCTCCTCTCTGCATCCTTGTATTCTTGAGCTGATTTCTTAGATTCTACTTTCGGTATATGTTCTTTCCTTCATATAGTCTATTTAGGGCATCAAAAAATTCTTTCGGAGTCTTCTTTGACGACATATAAGGAATCAGGTGATCTTTGATTGAATCTGTAATGATTCTTTTGGCCATGATCGTGTCCTTTTGATGCTTTGCTTTGTCTGCAACATCGTCGGGTTCTGACACTTCTTCTTTGATGAATCTTGCTAGGTCATTCTCTTCAAGAATGATACCAATCCCATACTTCCAACCACAGAAGTTTTCCACACCTTCCAACTTGTCAACAAGCTTAGTGCTTGCAGACATCTTTTACCTGGAGCTAGCAAAATGTCCAAAAATGAAAATGATCAAAATTAAATTATGAACTTACCAAGAGGTGCTCTTGGCTGAGGCGTGTATCCTAGTGTGTTTGGATATGAGAAAATCCAAATTTTACCCCTCCAAACTTGATCTGTGGATTTTTGGACTGGTTCTTCTGGTTTTCTGGTATCTCTGGTACTCTGTTACTTCTGATACTTCTCATTTTCTAGTACTTTTGATGCTTTGTGAAACTAGGGTTTCACTTTTTGGGAGATCTAGCCACGGAAAAGTTGCACTGAGGATGACAAAGTGATCCTTAAGGAAGGGCACACTTTTCTACAAGGTTTTAGGGATGAAATACTTCATCACAAAAATCCCTAATTTGCATGTACGACAATAGTGACATTTTTCACTTTCTCTTGTGAAAGATGTTATCTTCAACTTAACTCTGATACCATGTTAATGCTTAAGATATTATTAGATTTCTTTGAATTTCACTAGATAAAAATATCATAAGATAGGATCATTGAGAAATACACAATCAAAAGAGACACATCATTTATCCTCGGAAACCCTCATGGGGAATAAAAGGCAACAAAACTTCCTTATTATAGATAGCCAATACAATGCCAAGAGATAACTCAAACAAATACATAAATTCCTCTCCCAAGAATGCCTCTCTCTCTCTCTCTCTTCTCCAACTGTAGCTCTGAAACTTGCTTCTAAATGAACAAGTGAGTGTGTGTCTAAGTTAGGGGCTAGCCTCCTTATTTATACAACTATGGCATGTGTGGAAGTGTCTTTTCACTGGCAGGGATGACTTCTCAATCTAGGTGGTTATAACCACCTTTAATATCTTTGGGAGCCTCTTTAATATATTCTAGCGTCAACTTCTTATTCTGTCTATTACAATTATGTTTTGACCAATCCGTAAAAGGGGATTTGGTCTTTTACAATAGCCGACATGATCAATCCATGATAGGGGATTGATATAATTAGTAATACACAAATAATAATTAGAATACACTTTGCAGTTATATTAATTTAACAGAAAAGGCCATCTTGTAGTGCAAATATTGGTTAAAAATGATTTTGGCATGTTCCTAACAGTTGGGAACATCTCAAGATACAACACTCTCTAATCTAGACTATTTTCGGCATAGAATGAGAGTAGAGATATAATAAAGAAATGTACAGAGACATCTCAGATATAAAATAATATAAAAGAAATGTATCAGAGATGCAACCATAAACATAGAGATACACTAATACACAATTTTCTATTAATGAGCGAAAATGTACAAAGACTGTAAATATATAGACTGAAAGACTCGCTAGAATGGTGGCAGTTTATTTCTAAGACGATATATGTCCGCTACTCGCATTCGCAAGACGATAATTTTTTTACAATGACACTCCAAAAGCATTTTTATCATAAATAAAATCCAAAACCTTAACCCCGGAAGATGAAAAGCCAACAATTTTCTGGACCCTGTTTTGGGTAGTTTCGTGTATCAACTTCCCAACGACGTAACTTTGACATACGATCTTTGTTTGGGGCACACGATAGCTCATTGGAAAGGTATCATTGAGGATATTAATTTTGGGGACTCAATCAAAGCCTTTGTCTATCATTGAGAATCTCTATCACAAAAAACATTCATTTAGGCCCTCAAAATGGCCTCGAAAGTTAAAAATGGCTAAAAGTAGTAAATTGCCAAAAAATGTCAGAAAATTGTTTTGAGCTTGTTGGAAGAGGTGGGTGGCCAATGATATCCACCTGGATCAATCCTTCCTCCTTAGAAAGAAATGGTATCAATTGCATTGAGTTCCGGGGGGGAGGGGAAATCCATTGAATCTTGGTGCGTTGCTTGCCTTGCTGGAGACGTTGCACTGTAGAAGGATCTCATGAACCTGTTGCTGGCGAGGTTGAATCTGTTCAACCAATTAGAATACATGATATGTTTTGGTGAATAATGAATATTTTTTCTTTTCTGCATTCTTTTCAACCTGCTTTTATTGGATAAAAGGTGCTTAGACCGAGGCTGTAGTGGTTGTAGTATCCTTATGTTCACCTTTTGAATATATTGTGAAGAAGCTAGATTTTGTAGTATGAGATACTACATTGTGTTATTGTTTAGGTGGGGCAGTAGTTGGAACTACCTATGGTATCCTATAGATATTACCCCGTATAGTAACAATGTGTTAGCGATATTTCTTGTCTCGGGATTAGCCGTACCCAGGCCTGCAGTTTGCATGGGAAGGACCCGAGCGTAACACGAGATAATCCCATTTTTAACAGCAAGTCAAGCGAGCAAGCGAAGTTTTGCCATCGGCAGTCGAGATCCATCCATAGAAGCGGATCGACGGCCATCGGGTTTTCGGGGCTGACTAGTTGCCCGGGGTTTAGCAAGGGGAAGCGCCATGGGTCAAAGAGAATCTGGACCGTCCGATCTCATTGGGACTGGTGGCAAGCCTGTCGGCATATCACAGATTGGGGTTTCGAGGAGAAGGCACCCCTCGTTTCATGCATTTCGAAACCTCGAACCCTGAATTTCCGATAGCGCCCAGGATCAGGCGCATGGTTCTGGTGCCTGGTCGTAAGAGAATAGGCCTGGAGGAGGAGCGCTTATGTTTGTCATTTGGCCACTCGGGCCCCGAAGCGTTGAGCTAAATCTCAAAAGGAAGGCATTGTGATGCTCCAGATGCTGATTCGACGTGAGTTAAATCCCAGTACCTATTGGAGATTAATGAAGAAAAGAGAGGATGGTTCAAACCTCACCTCGCTCATTTATTGTAGAGTATGGAGGTTCCAGCCGAAAGTCTTCCCGGGAGGGTCCCCTATACCATTTCTCCTCATGGAAGCCACGCCTAGTCTTCAACTCGTCAGAAGAACCTACACATGCCAAGTCAACATTCAAAGGGTTCAGCTACCTCTGGCGCGGGCCATGACGAATTAAGGTAGCGTATGACAGAGCAATGCAGGCTAGATTTGATTGAGGCGACGTCATCCATTGAAAGTTTTGAGATGCCTCTGTTGGGTGAAAGGAAGGGAAGAGTATATGTAGGCATTTTTTCCATTTTGTAATGATCGATGGTAGAGTGAAGCTCCCGACTGTAAAAGTTTTAGCAGATTCTAGTTCTCTTGTTATGCATCTATATATGAGATTTCTTATTTTATAACAGACAGTCTTCTTACTCCATCTAAGTTTTCATCTCATGCTAAGAGAGTTTGTGATCGACTGATTCGCACGAATTATGGCAACTCTGTTGTGATAAAGGATTTATTATGGCATTATTATTTTCTCTGGTTTAGCGTTTGAACATAGGAAGATCCTGCGTTTAGATGTCTTCTTCTAGAGTCTGTTAGGAACCTGATGTTTACGACAGACCTTTGTATCTTTCTGATACAAGTCTTCCCCCTACTCACCCTTACTACGACTCATTGTCTGAAGTTATCTAAGACCTCACTTGCCCATGCATGTCTGGCCTAGTTTCCAAGTTAGAACCACATCATTTGAGTTAACCTCCATTCAATCACCCCATTAAGCAAATCGTGACGTAAACTGATGGACGTCGGGCTCTGCTCCTACTACAATCTAGGAGTGACTTCCGTCGCCAACACAATGACACTACGGGGTCGAAACTCATAGATAGCATGGTGCTTCCACATATATGGATGGCCTAAGAAAACATCACAAACGTCCAATAGGGAAACATCACATAATATCTCATCCTTGAAGGGTTGGATGTCGTATGAAAATCGACACTGCTGGCTGACATGAAGATCTCATCTCTGGCGAAGCCACCTAATGTTGTATGATTGCGGGTGTGGCATTGTCAAAAATCCAAACTGTTTGATGGCCTCTATTGAGATGAGGTTCTTTTGGCTTCCACTATCAACAATAAAATGTAGTGGGGTCCCCTTCACCCACATATGTGAATGAAAAAGGGGTTTCCCCTCTTCAGAATATGTGGGTTCTTCTGGTTGAATTGCTACAGTCGTGACAATAGCAGTGGGGTCTATGTCGATGCTTTGTCTTCTATCAATATTTTCTTAATCAAATTCTGAACCAGGGTTTGGATCCTTGTCTTTGATCTCATCCACCAATGACTATTTTGAGCGACATTCATTGTTGTTTTTGCAGGGAATTTTGTGGAAATCACACCATTTTCTGGTGTCCATCTTCATCTTTCCGTGACCCTTCTTTTTTTGTGGCTTGGACTTGTTTTCGAGAGACTGTTTGTTAGGGACATATTTATCATACTTTGGTCGTTGCAGATTTGTAGACCCAAAATCCCGTTTGTTTTGGTGCTTAAACTTCTGCTCAATTTTAATAGCATATCGATAAGAAACACCGATTGATGAGATGTCTAGAAAATCCATTTTAGTTCAGATGTATCTGTGTAGAGCCCCACGGTATTTCAGAACCAAATGTTGTTCAAAGTATTTGATACTTAGCTTGGTGTGAGAGTTATGGAAGGTATTTTTGAACTCCAGAACTACTTGGCTCTCTCTTGTTGCAGTGTGGTCCATCTCATGTAATGTTCCTCATAGTTTCCAACAAGATAATATTGTTCCTTTACCGAATCCACAAAAAATCCCAAGTTGGCTCGACCCCGTATATTCCAGATTCCTCTGTGGAGATTTGCTCCCAGTAAGTTTCCCACCAATGTTTGACATGGGGGAGAGCCTTAAGGAGTGTGAAGTTGATATTTTCCCTGTCAAAGAAATTATGAATAGAGAAATAACCTTCTAGAAGATTTAACCATTTTTCAAAGGCATCTGCATCTATCTGTCCTTCAAATATGGGAATGTCAAAATTAACTTGTACCTTGAAAGGCGAGGTGCCTCAAAAGTGGTCTCTTTATGAATACACGCATGTTGTTATCGGTAGGCATTGAAGGATGTGGGAAAAATTCTCCATGATTTCTTCCCTCTATCGCGTGAGCGATTTCTCAAGAAACAAATTAATGGAATCATTTTCTCTGTTGTTTTTCTTTTTTTTCTGCCATGGATGGTTTCTTGGGCATGCAAGAGTGATTGTCTTCAAGAGAGACAAGATCGAGACCCAACTTGCTATACTTGGACCTAATCGGGGACATGCACTAAAAAATGATCACGAGCATCCTGCTCCTATACCATTGATCCAGATTATTTTTGGCTCAAAATGAGAGCGGAGGTATAATAAAGAAATGTACAGAAATATCTTGGATATCCAATAATATAACAGAAATGTATGAGAAATGCAACCATAAATACAAAGATACATTAATACAAAATTCTCTATTAATGAACAAAAATGTACAAAGAATGTAAAAATAAAGAGTGAAAGACTTGCTATAATGGTGGCAGCTTATCTCTGAGAAGAGATGTGTCTGCTACTCACATTTTCAAGATGATTATTTTTTTACAATGAGGCTCCAAAGACATTTTTATCATAAAAAAAATCCAAAACCCTAACCCCGGAAGATAAAAAGCCAACAGTTTTGTGGACCCCATTTTGGTTAGTTTGGTGTATCAAATTCCTGAGGGAATAACTTTGGCATACGATCTCTATCTGGGGTGCACGTGTAATGTACCCCAAAATTTACCAAATAAAAAAAAATTGTTAGGTGCATTAAAACTCATCGACTCTTCAATACTTGTTCAAGCATAACTCTATTATCGTCTCTATTGGATTACAGCATGTACCTATTTGTAATTGAAACAACTACAATCAATATAGTTATCTTATCTATGTGAAGTCATACTATTAAAAGATTTCAGTAAACATAAAACTGTGAAGAATAGACTAGCGTTTAGTCTTCTAACGATATTTGTATTATCAAATATGATGTCTGAAATTGCTTATTGTATCCATATAGAGACTATAGTATCCATATCATAACATGGATACTATTCCTATCATTATATATCTATATAAGTGGTTTACCAAAATACCCAACACATATATAGAAATATTAGCACATATCAATAAAATCATCATATGAAAATCCTAATACTTACCCATGGGCAACCCCACATATGGAGTACTTAGCATATACCCATATACCCATATATATGTATATATATATATATGGTTGTTCGATCTAGCATATGACATAAACCTTACTCATATATCTAAATGTCTTACCCATTATAGATATCATGCGACTTATGAACTAAAATACATTTGCACTACCTCTAAATTTGTTTTCATTACAACATCTTCCACTATAATGTAGTTCATATAACCTAATACATTGAATAGTCATTAGGCACATTGTTATAACGTTACAAAGGGATTATTATCGAGTGGTATTCACAATGAAAACATTGTCGTATCATGCACCATAATGCATTTGGTTCTGCAATAGTGCCATGTCTAACCTATACCTAAATAACATTAATCCCTACCCAACTCATGTCATATCCCAACATTGAATACGCTTGGAAGCCATGTTAATGGTGGGGTCGTATCAGTATGCAATTCATTTACCATTGGTTATGATATTTAAGATAAGTTTGTCTCATACTAGATGTTTAGGCAGTTGTGCCCAATGTGGGATCACCATATCTGTTTATTCACATGGCTCCAATACTGTGTGTTCCTGTCACACATTACTCCTCATTTTTCAATGTGTACGAGGTTATTCCATTCATTTTTTCCTTTGGCTTCTTGACAACCCTCCTTTTCTCTATGTGCATTTTTGGTCTCTATGCATACCCTATGTGCTTCGGTCTCTGTACATACCCTTGTGGCTCCATTCTTGTGTAAGGCTGAAAACTTGGAGAATAGAATCTCGTCCCTGTTAAACGAATATGGAAAACGAAACCTAGTCGGTTTCCTCTATGCGCAAGGTATTACCCAAACTTTATTCATGTTTTTTTTTTGTAACTCTCGTGGATAAAAATTGTTTGGGAACTATTGGGGTTAGCAATGCTTGGCATATCACCTTCATGGATATTTCTTCCATTTTTCCACCATGGCCGGAATCTTTAGTGTCCCTTTTTGTGTTTTCTTGCCTTACTGTGTGACATTGTTAATAATTATCACTTACGCATGTAATATTGTTTATTAACTATGGGAAATCCTGAAATTTATGTGCTTTGTTAGAGAGTTAAACCTGCAAACTTGTAACCTGGTCCCAACAATTTTTTTAACGTTCTAGGTGCGTTTGCAAAGCTACCCTATGTAAGAAAAATACACAGTTTTAAAGGAGTCACACTCTGTATTACCACATTGTGGATATTGGGATTTTAAAGCTACGTGAATATATAAATATATATATGTATATACCAGATAGACCACATGAGATTCGTAAATTTGGTCTCTATAATTTTATTTATTGTGTAGATTCGTGGAAGGATATGGAAATCAATCCTATGACGATTTTCTCGCAGATCACATTCTGTGTGTAAAGTAACAATAAATCTTATGTTTTATGATTTAATCTCTGAGCTCCATGTGGCGATAGATAGAGGGAAACAAAAATTCATTTTCTTGTAACTTATTCCGATGTTAGTAAAAATATGTAAACGACGGTTTTAACCCTCTGATTCACTATTTACCTTTTGTATTATCAAAAGAAAATATCGATATGCATATAGATATGTCATAACATCGACCCTCTATTTTATTAACTTCACTTGTATTTGTATAAAACAATTACTCACCTATATCTCAATATATCAAACCTTTGTTCTTGGATTTCTCTCTGTGTTTTTATATAGAAAATCATAATTACTATTGTTTATGATAGAACACTTCTCGTACTTTGTCTACATTCTCTGAATTGGAAAATATTTTCCTCTATGGAAATTTGTGCTTTCCCTATGTGCGTAATTTCAAAATTCAATACTTTGTTTATGTAAAAAGGTTACTTACCCATTATGGGGACTTCATCACTAAGCTTGTGTGATTTTTTGTTTTAAATTTCTTTGTGTTCCTTATACTTATACAACATTGTATAAATCATAATTCCTACGCTCTATACATATAGAAGAGCATGATTTTACTCTTGGTAGGATGCACATCTCTATTCTGTGTGAGTTAATCTAACTCTACGAAATTTTATATTTTAGATTTGGATATGCCAGGGCAATGCTTACTTTTTGTGGGGTTTCACGATTGTACTTTGGGTGTTTATTTAATTTTTTAACACTTTTTAACTTACTATTTATATTCTTAGGCATCAAAGTATTACTTTTAGTTACAACAAATTAATGATGGGGCCCTATCTTTTTTTGCGAGGGTACCCATCAGCCGATTTTGGGTCCACTCCTCCCCATTTGGGTTGTGGATAGATCATCGCCCAAGTGCCAGTGGTGAACTATTTATATTCCTACTCAAGCTAAGTATTATCTCATTTTGTTTATTATTTAATTTCATTAAATTACTTAGCATCTTTGACTGAATCTATCATTTTCTCCTTTGCAGGTTTATACAAATTGACGA
This sequence comes from Picea mariana, assembly GCA_032191745.1. Taxonomy (NCBI): domain Eukaryota; kingdom Viridiplantae; phylum Streptophyta; class Pinopsida; order Pinales; family Pinaceae; genus Picea; species Picea mariana. Next base: position 12,514 of record JASDQU011176000.1, read on the forward strand.
GAGCGAATAAAGGAAAGCCCTCTCGCTCAGAAAGGTATTCAAGTTCCGATCTAGGCATACACACCTATACCATTCTTCCTAAAAAAAAAATTGCAACTGGTAAAGGAGTCTTGGCTTATGGTCACTATAATATTTATTGAACCATGGTTTCATGGACACACAGGTTATTTTGAAATTTATTTTCAATTTGAGAAATACATGTTGCTGAAACCATTTTCAACA